>LVTN01000678.1:64167-118350 GCA_001649415.1 Musa itinerans | reverse complement strand
TGTATATATATATATATATATATATATATATATATATGTAGGGCTTACAGGAGCCACTCTTTTCGTTTCCACCTTTTGTCCAACTAAAGGCTACGGCATGAAGATGATGGTTGAGATTCCACTCTCGTAAGCCATCCGTTGGGAAGAGTACGTCCCTACTTGCTATATATTCAATAGCAGATAACTTGCTCTTTTTTCTTTGTGCTCTCGCATATTACTCCTATCCTCCATACAAGGATGGTGGGGAAGAGTTCTGTGCTTCACTTTACAGGATCATCAATACCATCCTGCTTTTGAAGAGTGGTGGCACAATATATGCTCCTGTCCATTTGACTCAAGACTGTTCTTTTTGCTGCAAAAGTTGGACATATATCGAATAAGATTTGATTATATAAGTTGGTGGACCAAGAGAGCTCCATCCAACCAGTTCACAGCTACTTGCTACTATCTTAGATTCTATGTTGTTTTTTTTTCTTACATTGGGAGCATAAAAATTGTAATCGTATTTTTATTATATTAAAAAAATTTAATATTAGAATTAAAATCAAAAAACAATATATCAAGATCAACATTATATATCTTTTGATTTCATTCAAAAACACTTTTATCAAATCTATAAATATATTATAGTCTGATCCGAATAAAGTATTAATACTAATTTAGGAGAATAACTAGACTCATCTTTTTTTTTCTACCTATTCTTCATATGATTACTATAAACGATAAAATAAAAACTAAAAGAAGATATGTACAATCTCAATATATATTATAATGTAACATATTGAGTTTGTATGAGGCTTTGTTTATTTATAAACGAGAGTAGAGGATTTCGGATAAGTAATTATGATAGTTCCTCCCAACAAGATCATCTCTTATGGAATTCTACTATAAGCGGACTTATTTTCTATTAGTTGATAACCGTAATAAGAATCTAGTTTCTCACTAATTAAATAAAAATATATAATCTAATTTATTAATTGATAAAATATTTAAAAATTAAAATAATAATAAATAGAAATAAAATTTTATTTAAAAATTATTTTACTTAATTAGATTTTAAAATTTTGAAAAGTATTTTATATGTATGTATAAATTTTATAAAACTAGCCAATAAGTCCAATAAATATAAAAATATCATATTAAGTCTGATAACCAATGGGAGTGATAGTAATTATATATTATCAATATCATATTTTTTTTTCTATATACCACAATACTACTAGCTCTTCCTAATATAGTCTAAAATGATCCTTATAATTTATCTTGTTAATATAATTTATATATTTAATAATAATATATAGATAAATATAAATAGGATAGTAAAAATAAATAATCTTAATTATGCAAAAAAATATTAATTATAATATTCACTCAAACATGTATCATCATATTTTTATAGGTTGTTCACAAGCCTAATTGTAAGAATTTTTTTTTTCAAATACTTTAAGTTGTAAGACCTCAGTGAATGAATGTATTAACCACCAATATAGTGGAACTCAAGTTCTTAATTAATATCAATTATTTTTAAACTCTTTCTCTAACTATCAAGTAATTATATTATAACATATAAAATGCTAAAATATTTGTTATTCTTAGAAAAAAATTATTATGATATATCACAAAGCATCTTGAACGATTTGGTAATTAAGTCTGATCGTACAAAATTTTGAGATAAAATTTTATTATCATAAGACTTGATTAGTGGCATTAAAGTATGTCACAAAATCAACTTTTGAGCTATTAATGTTATGACAATTCTTAATAAGTTTATTTAAAATACTAAAGAAAATATCTTATTATAATCAAATTTTTTTAGTAAAAGCTTTACTTACAAGTCTTGTTTTATTATCTGATATTATTTTTTTAGTCATGTTTAGTTTTAAAAACTCATTTGTAACTAACTTGTTTATACTTATTAGGCAATTTAACAAATTTTCAAATACCATTCTAGTCTTTCGATTTTAACTCTTCTTTCATTGCATTATACCCCATTTTTTAGAATTGTTATTTTTCATGACTTGTAAAAATAATAAAGTATCTCTTTTGATTCTTATATTATAATATGATATTATAGATATACTATATAATCATAAAAAGTGATAGATCTCCACTCTACTAATTTTATCATTTTCTGAATCTTATATTACTAGATTTTATTTTTTGTGTACTATGATTAGGGTAATAAAATATATATCCCTTACAATTTTCTATATAACTAATAAAATATCTAAAAATAGTTTTAGGATTTTTTTTTAATTTGGATTAAAGACTCTTATCTTTATATGATAATATCTCAAATTAGGTTTTTTTACTAATCAATAACTCAAATTGAGTTGATGAAATCGACTTATTAGGAACCCTATTAAAGATACACATAGCTATCCTAAGAGTTTTACCTCACATTTACTCAGATAAATAACTCATCATGTTTCTAATAATGTCCTTAAAAGTATGATTTTATCTTTTAGCAATCTCATTCTACTGTGACACATTTGATATGATATACTGAGCATGAATCTAGTAAAAGGATTAGGATTCTAACTTGACTCATCATATCTATTATAAAATTTATCACCCCTATCAGATCAAATAATTTTAACATTTCTATCTAATTATCTCTTGACTTAATTTATGTATACTTAAAAGTGTCAACAACTTGAGACATTACATGAATTATATATATTTAGTCATATCTCAATATGTTATCTATAAAGGTGATGAAATATCATTTGCTAAGGAACATGGAGTGACCCATAAATTTAAGTATATATAATTTCAAGGAGTTCATGAATATATATTGCATTCCAACATTTAATTATAGGATCATTGCAAACTCAAATTTAGATTAATTCTATAAAAACTATTATACATAATTTAAAATTTTAATTTTTATTGAATCATAAATATCCCAAGTTTAGAATCACTAAAAGAAAGATAATATCATAATAATTTATAATAAAATTAAATTTTAGAATAGTATAAACATAGTATATATCCTTGTGACCCTTGAAATGAATCATCTTTAGACATATATGATAAGTACCTACCACTATCGCTTTCACTTTAAGATGATTCACTCTAACAATAAATATTTCATACTTTTTGGTTTTCGTATTAAAATGAATCTATATTATTAGTACATAAGTTGAAGTATTAGAATTAATTGATCAAGTATTAGAAAAAGACTTTTGTAATATTTGATTCGAAACATACAAACATTAGACTTATACATTTTCATTTTAAACTAAATCTTATACTCTTTCGCATAACCTTTCTTATTACAGAAATAGTATTTTACTGTAAAGATATTTTTATAAATTTATATAGTATTTTATACTCATATAATTTACTCTTTATTTTTTTATTGTTACCCACTCTTTGAGTAATATCTAAAATATTAAGAGTCTTTCTTATTTTAATCTTAATTCTTTTTAAATGCATATATTAGCTCATTTAGATTTCACCTATCTTTATATTTATTATAGTAAATTTAAAATGAGATAAACTAAAAAAAATAAAATTATGAATAAATTATACAAGAAACAACTCAATTATATTTATACTTGATGTTCTTGAGCTTTATAGCTTTATTAGCCATATTGAGTATATAATCTTAAATTTCTTGAATATCATCATACTAAATTTTAATCGGTTCTTTCATTAAGATGTCAGCTAATGATTTATTAGTAAATTTAAATTAATATTATGTATTCTAGTATCCTAATTATAAACTATAATTAAGTCATAATTATTATAAAATTAAGCTTTTTAGATATTTATTTTAATTATTTGTTCCACAGAACTTTCAGCAGTTATGTTTGTGATCGTTTCAACTAGTCCAATCAAAGTTTCACACATAATATAAATTACATATGCTCAAGCCATTTAAAATTAATTAATCCAAAAACTATATGGACACTACAAGTATATGAGTGTATGGAAGAAAGTATCATTATAAAATATAAACCAATATTAATATTTTAAAATTTTAAAATATGATAAACTATTGATATCATCTATATTTCATCAAAAAATATTGACATATTCAGTGTTTACTAAAAATTAGTTATAGAGGACTAATATCATTATTATGAAATTGTATTGCTACCTTTAGGTTACAACTATAAATTGTAAAGATATCTAACATAATATTATCCTTCTCCATTATATAATTATTTGAAATATATTCACCTTTGATATTATCTAAATCTTCTAATTATGTATGTCATTATGAATATTATTTTTATTAATGTTAGTTAAAACTAATTTTTTAATATAATTTTATAAGTTAATAGTTTATGTGTTAGTTATAGATGTCATGGTGTCCTATAAGCCAATCACATGAGTGATGATACTTGTAACATGTCGTGACGATCTCTTTACTTATTATTACTAGCATTTTATCACATATTATCTGGATGTATATTGTGATGTCTTTGGATCTATGTAATGAGAATCGAATCGTGATGAGATCACGATAATGAGATCAATTCACCTTTAAACACAGATCCTAAATCATCCTGGCTATAGGTTACTCGAGAAGGATATCGAGATAATATGATAGATCGGTACGCTATATACTCGTCCATATGATGGAGACGGCTGGTCTCATAGTCGCTCGTGTGGGGACACTAGAGGTACAATGCAGGTGCTCATTGGAGAATGAGTTACTGATTGATCCACTTACGGAATGCTGGATGGTTAATGATACCTAACATTAGATAACGATTTCGTAGTCCTAGTTGTGTGTCTGGTCCTTAGACTTGAGACACCAAAGATACCTTGTATGAGTACTCCATTCTTTGATATCGGACTTATAGGTTTGGAAGTTCCAGATCTGGTACAACCGGTTCTCGTGAATGACAGCCAACCTTACAAAGATAATTGAATGTCAATAGAGGATCATCCACTTTTAGTATCGCGAGAGGAATATCCTGTGTATGCTCCTTCAGACAAAATCCATAGTCAAGGTCGTTCGGATTGAGAAGAAAGAGTTATTCGAAAGACTCCGATTAGAACGAGACTCGGATAAAATTATGTATGGACCTGACATTACTATGTCCAATATATGGTCTCTGGGATTTTAGATGTATGAGAGACTATAGACACATGGTAACTATAGACAGACAAGTCCAATGGATTAGATCCCCCTGTACCGTTTGAGGATTATGGTGTAGTAGCCTAGTACAACCATAGTCGATGAGTCGAGTGAATTATTATTGAGATAATAATTCATTATATCAGAAGGAGTTCTGACAGGATCAACTAATAGCCAGCTCGGTATCAAGCCTAGAGAGTCACACACATATGATGGATGTTGTGGAGAGGGAGATCCACAGCGATCTAAGGAGCATCGTCGCTACGTCTACTATATAGATCACCGCTAGAGACGAGTACGTGAGTTCTCCTTCATCCATTCCATCGGATTTGAAAATTTCAAGGATATACGATCTCTCCAAATAACACTTCTAATATAATATGTGTGATTTTTCAATTTTACGATTTTCTCATGTACCAATCGTCGCACAATGACCAAGTGCTTAACTTTGAGAAATCTGATTTTGTTTTTATTTTTCATTGCGCATGAGATGCCGACCCGCGATTTTCCAACACTATGTCACTTTGGCAACTAGAAAACCAATACAATAATATAAAATATAGTTTAAAATATCATATAAATGATAAAACATTTATTGTAGTTCATATCTCATAAATCTACCGTCTTAGGCAACTTTGGCAACTACTACTAAGATAAAACTTAGGGATTTAAATTATAAATAATATTCACTAATTTTTTTTAATCTAATTTATGTAGAAATAATTTAATAATAATAATAAATAATCATAATAATTATTGAATATTAATCAGCATAAAAGAAAACTCATATGAAAACTATAATTATTTGATTTCTAAAAGGTTAAAATGAACTAAAGGACACAAATTCAAATTGTTTGATTTCTAAAGGGTAAAAAATCTTTTTATTTAGTGAAACCTAAATCTTAAAACCTTCTCTCACAATCACGACTGTGTTCAACCGTACCTATATGTGTGGGTCCTTATTGACTGTGCAATCATCCCTTGGCCAATGACGTGATTATGGTGGTGATTCACCTTCCAGCCACGACCCAAGCTGTCGTTAGCAATTGTAACTACTCAGTCACTGTATATAAGCCAACAAATATCATCGATCACGGACATGAGCACCAAGACTCGCCATAGCAAGCCACGTGACCTCCGGTGATGCCATTAGCCCTACACAATTATCACTTTGGAGCAGCACCCAAACCATTGTCACTGCCTTCCCGCCATAGCATCCTTCCGCAATGCTTGAGCGACCATCACCTAGCCTTTGAATTTAGCCATCGCCATATCTCGATACTACGATGCTCTATTTGTAGTAGTCATTCGACATGCAATAATTAGCCTTGACCAGAAGCCATGATTGTTGTGCACATAACCATCGGAGCACTTTCACTGTCGTTGTCTATTAAAAGCCATTGTTGTTGCACACGGTAGTACCGCTACATGTAATAGTGACACTACCCAAGATAGTCACCCATGATGGCAATGCAGTGCCACCGCTTCCCTCAGCAACAACCACTACACCCAGCACTACCACCTACACATTCCTTCATCGTTGCCCATAATAATAGCTGACGGCAATAGTGTCTCTACCTATGCAGCCGTTATCGGCTAACGATCATAGTAGACTGCCACCCTTCATAATGTTGTTGCTAACAGTAAGCTACCCACGACAACTTGTCGATAAAACACGGGCAGCATCTCACCCTCATTTCTATCTACATAGGGCAAAAAAACTTATATCATCTGTAAGTAGGCTACAAGACGAACGAAATACAAAAGCAAATCGATAACGTAGACAAATCATTCAAGCATTGTATAATTAAAATTGAATATCTTTTCGTAAGTAAAAACTGCTAATAAACATATCTAAATATAAAATAGCTTTGATATACTTTTACAATCTAAGTTATTTGATTTCAAAATAATAAGCTCTGATACCAATTATAAGTATAAAAACTATAATCATGCTTTTGTTACGTGAAAAAACTTTAATGTTAGAATCAAAATTAAATAATGATATATCAATATTAGGATTACGTACCTTTTGATATCATTTAGAAAAGTCTTTGTATGATGTGTAAGTATACTATTATTTGATCCGAAGAAAATAGTGATATCGATATGTAATAGGAACTAGATTTATCTGTTCATCTTAACTTATTCTTCATAAGACTATTATAAGCGATGAAATAAAGACAAGAAAAATATGAGAGAATATATCTAATCTCTCAAACTTATATTATAATATAACATATTGAGTAACTAAAAGGTCATAATTATTTATAGACGAGAGCAAATAATTTATGATAAGTAATTAGGAGAGTCGCTCGTCATCTCCTAAGAAATCCTATGATAAATAAATTTTATTTTTATTATCTTATAATCATAATCAAAATATAATTAAATATATAAGATATCTTATCTAATTCATCGAACCACTTAACTTTAGTTACTATTTATGTACTCATCTTTAATAAAGTGTGAAGATGCTGCCTTCCACTACAGTAAAGAACCCTCGGTTTTTCTGAGCCTATAAAAAGAGGAGGCATTCGCCTCCAACATAAGCCAGAGACACAGCCTCGAGGATCCCATCTTGTGAGTGCTTCTGAGAAGATGTCGTGCTGTGGTGGCAACTGCGGATGCGTCTCTGGCTGCAACTGCGGCAGTGGCTGCGGAGGGTAGCGATCACCGCTCTCTTTTCTGTTGTCATCTTCTCTGGATATCGTCATCATCTTTCCATGCTCCGATGAATGCTCAGGCTCTTCTCTAAATGCAGCTGCAAGATGTACGCCGACCTGGGCGGGGAGCGTGGCACCAACACTGCAGGAATCGTCGACCTTGACGCCGCAACCCAGAAAGGGTCTTTGATCTTACTCCTAAAACTTAATCTGCATTGCATACAACAAAAGATCATAATTCAAAGTGAACGATGAAAGAAAAGTAGATCTTGCAGACCTCTAAAACATCTGCTTTTAAGTGCAACACAGAAATGATTCTAGTTCTTGAGTTGTCACGTATATCTACATAAAGATGTAATGCTTCTGCTGTCTGTCCTGTTAAAATGAGTTGGATTTTGCAGGCGAATTGATGGGCACGAGGTGGCGGACGGGTCTGAGAGTGGAGGCTGCGACTGCAACAAATGCAACTGCGGTAGCAGCTGCAGCTGTGCTTGCTGCGGCTGTAACTGACGCTTTCAGGAGCCAATGGAGGCCATGCTCTACTTCTTAAGTGACATTTAATATCATATGTGAGAGGGCATGGCCAAATCTAAATAAGAGGAGTATAAGCAGAGCTGTATCGACTTTTATCATGAATGCTATTTCTCCTTAAGTAGCACTAAATATTATATATATCTTTAATAACTACTGGTAAAGGATTGCATCTGATACAAACACATTGAAAAATATTAAGGTTTTGTTTTAGCACCATCACAAAATATTGAAAGATTGCTTCTTTAAATTATTCAAAGGAGCAACCTTTGCAACCTCAGAGTAGGACTGCTACTCTGCAGACTGGGAGGTCAAGCTTCGAGTTACAAAGATAATCTGTCGAAGGGTAAGATTGCATACACGCTGACCCTTATTAAATCCTGCATTGATGAAAGATTTATGCATTGTATATGTCATTTTCACAATCACAAAGCATATGTAGGAGTCCATGATTTTGCAATATGTTGGATCTACTGCCAACCTGCAGCAGATCACTTGCACCACCACCTCACTTTTGCTAACTCGTATGATGCTGTGTCAGATAGATATTTTGAAAGGTTGTATTAATTTATAGCTAACAGAGGGGGGTAAAAAAGGGGAGAAAATTGATGAAGCAAAAGCATGTCACAGTACATCAGAAGTGATAGTGAGAGCTCAGCAAGTGAACAGTTTGGATGTTGAAGATAGGTTGTCTAGTAATATTCTCACAGCTTTTTGTCAAACTTCTGACCTACCACCCACCAGTCCAAACCCCCTCCTATCAGCTTAATCAAGTGGACCTTTGTGACATCCCCTCTCCTGTTGTAGAACATCATCACCGTCACACCCATGAGTAATTTGGAGAGGAGAGGCCTGCAACCAATGTTAAGAATGGTGAAGAGGTGGGTGGGCCGGGGGGAGGGTAGCTCTCAAGATAGAGCTACCCCCCATTTGGTGACTTGGTAGCTCTCAAGATAGACTGGGCACCTGCATGGCAAGTCTCAAGCCACATGAATAGGTGCCATGCTCTCCAGGAAACAGACAATTCTTTGGCTTCTTTCCTCATGACTCTGCCCATATCATCATCATCATGATGAAGAAATCCCAGAGTCCAACCACCTCAACATCCAGATCTACAAGCAAAAATTGACATCTTGGGCACTATAGACAAAAATTAAAAGGACTACTGAACAACACAAGCATTTTCATGCTCAATTATGTGAAAACAGTCACATGATAGCCAACACATCCAAACAACTTGCAAATGTAATAAATTTTACATCATCACATCACAACATCTACTGTGTCACATAGCAGACAGGCAAGCCTGCAGCAACTTGAAAATGAAATGCTAATTTACATGTCCATCATGCTGCAAAGTAGATGGACAGGCCTACAACTTCTTCAAACTTGAATATGGTTTACCTTCCAAAGATTGTAAATTTTAGCCTAAGAAACAGATCCAAACTCACCGGAACCAGATGTGTACATATAACAACCAAAAGAACCATAAGCTTCAAACTTGTTGGCAGAGAGAACTGCCAACACAAGATTGGTGAAAGAGACTGCTTACTTGACTGCTTTTGCTTTTCTGAATGCAAGAATCTACAGAAGCAATTGATTCCCTCAACAGCAGTTATTGGAGATTTCAAATCTGGTAGCTATGTGAACTGCAATTCAATTATCAAGGCTTGTCCACCATGTCCTCGCTATCAGTAATACACCCAGAGCCACGGCCCATCTTACTAAATGATCCCATAGCCGAAGTTTTGAAGCTACTACTTTCTGCACTAAAGTTATGGGACCTCCTTGACCTCCTTAGCTTAGAGGTGGTGCCCTTTTCCCCTTCATCTTTGTCATGTGTCTTGGCGACCACCAATCTGGCAATGTTGCAGCGGCAGAAGGGGCATGATGGTGAAGGCAAGCACAAGGTTGTGGGATTTGGCTTGTTGTGGCAGCAAAGAGCCAACATGCAATGAGCACACATCTGGTGCCCACAGTCTTTAACCTCAATAGTGCAGACTTGGTCGAAGCAAATGGAACAAAGCTCTGTATCACTCGCCTGCAAGATTTTTACCCCTACATTAATTGAATCTAAAACAAATTCTGACTTCGTTCCCTCTTGACTATAAGAAATATAATATGAAAATTCTCTATAAGATCTACAGTAGAAAAGAACGTATTAGCACAAGATCTACAGTAGAAATTAGTACAATACAAAAAGGTTTTATTGACAATTGAACAGTTCAAAGATATGTAGTAGGATGACATGATGTAGACATAAGTACAAATATCAACTTGCAAGCAATGTCAGATGTTCGTCATCAAGATTACAGTAAACATAAAACAAGTAGGTATAGCCTGACAATTAGAATCATGTTTAAACTAATGATACAATGTTATCACCTTAAACTAACCAAAGGAAGCATAAATAAATTTTCACCGGCAACTTAAGCACCACCATAAACTTAAAGCCAAGCAACAATTGTAGGTGTAAAACACTATCAGCCTGGCACCAATTGTACCTGTTGCTAATAATCATTATCACTAGCAAACATGGATACACATTGCTGCATATGAATCCAATCAGGAAGTTGCCATACCTCAGAACTATCATCAGGAATTGCTGCATCCCAATGTGCAGGCGATGACAATGAATATTTTGTTCCCTCCAAGATCTTCTTCTCTCTTTCCTTATTAGCCTCCGTTAGAGCAACCTCTAGCAGAGCCTTTGCATCTGGACCAAGTTCACTGATTACCTTCAATGGAGAAGGCCAAACCAGTGGTTCGGCTGCTGATGGGTTTAGAAGAGCTGCACAAGCTCCATGGTTTCGCTTGAGGGCAACAGCATACGGTATTCGCCTACAAAAAGAAATCAGCAAAATGATGATAAACAGACAAAAGTCTAATATCCTAGTATATTGTAAAATATTGGTAGATTTTGAATTCACCAAAGATTTCTAACATCCAAACTAATAGCCAAATAACCTACAAAAATTAATAAACAAGTCCTAATATATAACAATTTTGTTATTAAAAGATCAAGAAATGTTATCATTTTCTTTATTAAAAATGATTCATTTCAGAGCTAGAATATCAGTGAGATAAGCTGCGGGTATTAGATCTCTTAGGTCAACTTTTTGTATTTCCATATATTAATATATATGATAAATCTAATGGTCCAGCTGCTGATTCCCTAGAAATCTGAAACTGCATGGTTGGTCGGATAACACACAGTAAAATAAGTCGATTAATTGAAGGGTCTAGAGCAAGATATTGAATGAAGAATTCGAAATTAATTCTGTGATCAATTTGTTTAGAAACCCATTTGGACACCAGGCAATTATTAGTTCTGATATCTCCAAGGGTATAGAAAAAGGTCCAAAGGACACAGCTTACTCACCCAGCTGAATCCCTTTGAAGCCGATCCGCTCCCCATGCAAGCAATTTGCGAACACAATCCAAACTCCCTCCATGAGCTGCCAAGTGCAGAGGGGTGCTCCCAGGATAACTGGGATCGGAGTCTATTAGTTCATGGCACAAACTCCAAACACACAGCTTGTGGTAGTAGGTCATGTGCTTGAAAGCAAAAATCGATGAAGTCATAAACATACCCATATCCACCACCAGTGGAAGCACAAATAAGAGCTCCATGGTCTAAAAGAATGTGGACACAATCCGGCCGTCTTTGCTTTGCTGCAAGGTGTAAAGGCGTCGCCCCATTGTCATCTCTAACATTTACAAACCGGGCAAATCCCCTGTAGTTTCATCAAACATACACATGGAACGATCAGAAGACGGTTTAGTATCTTAAAGAATGCCAAAAATCATCAATCAACAACGAGACTAGTGACTTCAAAAGAACCCACCAAGAATCAGCGACGCCAGTTGATCGGGCAGCGGATATAATGGCTTGAAGACAATTTGAATGACCATAATAAGCAGCATGATGAAGGCAAGTTCTTCCATTTAGCGAATCGAACATCAGAATCTAAACCAAACGAAACTAAAACCAGATCATCCTCCCACTAGATTGAATCCTTTTAGCGAACAGATCAACCAAAAAAAAATTCTTTAGATGAAAAAAAGATAGAATCTTGGGCTCACATTTGCCCCGGCCTCGAGTAGCTTTTGCACACAGGCAATCTTTCCGTGCATCGCAGCCAACATCAATGGAGTCTAGAGTACAACCAGATCCCGCGAAAATCAGATATTTCACCATATTGCCTAAAGAAAAAGGAAGAAAAGATCAAGTATATATGGTATCCCCCACCTGTTTATGCCGATTAACTATATCAGGATTTCCGTATTTTTCCAGCACCAACGTCAAGACCTGCACATGTTTCCATAGATTACAAATAAAGAAACGGAAGTGCGGAAAAAGGAGAGGTCTTCGGGCACGGGATCCTCACCTCGACGCGCCCATTGGCAGCGGCGATGTGGAGTGCGGAAAGGCGATCGTAGATGGTGGCGCGGAGGAGCAACGATGGATCTTCATCGATGGCGCTGCGCACTGTCCCCAAGTGGCCATCTTGGACGGCGCTGAAGAAGCCATGCTCGTAGCTCGACCCGGCGCAGCTCAGCCCCTGGCCCATCCCGTGCCGCTCGTCCCCCCTCTCTCTCTCTCTCCAAGCACCGGACGGGCGTACAAGGAGGAGCGGGAGCAGAGGAGAGACAAGGGAGGGGAGGAAGACGAGAGAGGCTGCTGAGAGGTTTTGTTCACTAATCTCATCGGTTTATGGTAATAAGCAAGCGTAACTTATTGCAGATCAAGTCACCTGTTGGTGAAGTTACCGCATTCGGCGAAAAAGGGAAGCTTTTGTCATGGCATTAGTTGAATAATTATTTACAAATTTTCATATTATATATGTCCATATATTCTGCAAAAGATAAAATTTCTGTAAATTCATTTACATGCATACATATATGCATATGCATTATTCCTATAAAAATAAATACTTTAAAATTATAAATAAATAACTATCTGTAAAGAACAAGACAAGACTATGGAGCAGACTTTTTCATGTGACTATAACACGAGGTCAAAGTTAGCATGGATATTTTGAATGAGCTGCCACGTGTCCATTATTTTTTTGATATTAGCAGAACATGGCACAGAATTCTTTGTGATGTACGAATAAAACTCTGACCAATCTCAAACATGTATTTGCATTAAGGCAGTATTAGAGAGTATCAATATAAATATGTGTTCTAATCCAATACTAAGGTATGAGGTTTATTATTACTCGCGGTGACTGCAAGCACCGCGTCGCTGCAGCTACAAAGAAAAAATAGTAACGCAGTGGGACAGCGGTGAGATATTTTTAGGTGGTGAACGGGTGCAGCTCCTGTTTCTTTAGACCCAGCGACCAGACACTGCAGGCTCGCTAGGTATTGGGTTTCGGCCAGTTGGTCCCGCTATAGTACTGCGGGGCCCAATCTACGAACCAGTGGAAGATGGTGTTTTCCTGCTCGGTCGCTCGCTCTAGACACACGTGGGAAAGGAAAGTGGATGGAGTTGAATAGATAACACAAACACGTGGCAGACAGTAGTGGATGTATAATATTAGACTCGTAAGAGAGCTGTGCAAATCGGAGATCTGCTACCAGTCAAGAACAAGCTCCAAATCCGAATGCTTCGTATTAACAAATCCAAATATACTGAGATACCCATGTAGAATATTATTAAATGGGTTTTATGGTAATGATATCAGAACTTTCTTCTCCATGTAAATGTAACTTAAATCTTATTAATGTATTGAGATATGTAGGCTGATTAGTGTATTATTGGTCCATGCATTAGACTTTGTCACTAATGAGATTTAAGTTTAAAAAATAAAAAAATAGTTTCATTATAAATATAAATAAATAATATATATATATATTATTTGTTTATATTTATAATGAAACTATTTTTTTAATTTAAATCTCATAATGAGTTCTAAGAAATTTTTTATTTCAAGATATGCCTCTTTTAATATTTCTCAAAGGATGTCTCTGATTTGCTGCCACCCCTGAAATACCTCCACAGCAAGATAATTAGGACATTATTTACTGATAATATTATATGGACTATTCATAAGATGAACTTATCTAATTCCTCGATTATAATGTTTTTTAATAGACTTATAGTGTTTTGTTGAAGATGCTAAAAATATCATAAGCCTATTCAAAAACATTATAGTCTTCTTATTTAGTTATTTATATTTCTAAATTAACAAAAATACATATATGAAATCATATTTTTGTATACGAACTAATATTTATTAGCTTTTGAGTCTATTTACCTCAATTCTAGTATTTTTGAATAGGCTTAAGATATTTTGGTGAAGATACAGAGATAAATATAAATATTATACATATGAATTTGACTAATTCGCCACATGGAATGATTCATAGGTATAATCAAATGCTATTCCAATTGTCTTGTTAGAAAAATAAAAATAAAAATTATAACAAATAAAAAATATCTTTTTGGGAAATACGAAAAGAGACATATTCTAAAAAAAATATTTAGAAATTCATATATATATATATATATATTTCTAAAAAAAAAGGAAAGGTCGCATGCTTTGCCTCCATGAAATGATAGCATGATAAGACTTGAAAAGATTAGAAAGATGAGGAGGATGGTACCATATCTCATGTTTAAGATAGAAGAATAAGTAAAGGCACCGAAGTTGAGGAGGTGGTTGTGCCTTTTAAGTGACAAGCTTATGGTCTAATTCAAGATCTTTGATTTGGTGCCTTTCTTGACGACACACCTTCGATGCATAAAGTGGTCTCCTCTGCCGTCTCTCATTCAACCCCAACACATAGGGAACCAAAACTTCCGTGAAGACGTGCCGTGCCTTTGAATACAAACGGCCAGTGTGACGCAAAGGGAAGAAGAAGAAGAAGAAGAAGTCTCACTTGTCGAAGCAAAGGTTAGGTTTTAGTATCCCTCAAGACGAATCACCGAGGTGTAAATAAAAATATAGCTTGTTTAGTAGGGTGTGATGATGACTTGGTTTAATTAAGTGGAAGATGGTGACTGCTTAATGACTAAAGGATGTTGAGGTGTCCCGGTTATTGCTTCTTCCTGCATAACTTCATTATTATAGTATTGAAGAAGGGAAGAAAAAGTTATGGACATAAATTTTTTATATAGATAAATAGTGAATTTATTTTTAAAAAATAAAATTTTATATAAATTATTCAGAAAAATAAAATAAAATCAATCCGATTAAAAAATTTACTAATCAAATAATATATTATTAGAATTGAGAAAAAGAATTATAAAAGATTCGAAGACACACGAATGATTTGTCCCAAGATGAATTCTCTGTAAGAGAGATCCTTAAATATGTGTTTTTGTGAGTAAGATTTCATGTGAGTAATATATTTATAATTTTCTAGCTAATATTTTTGGTATAAATTGATTTTAAATTTTTATGTAAGTAGTAGATTTTGATAAATCATCATGCTACTATTAAAAAATAAATTTAATACACCATCGTCAAACCAAATTTATGTGACGAGATGGTAAATCCTCAATCTTGAAGAAGTGACTATGATATATCGCCGTCAAAAATAATCTGATCTCTATTTTATTAAAGTTATGATAAAAAAAAAAGCAGCAGATATTATTCACACTTGGCATTGCTGCTTATCCGAGATATTATTCACACACGAAGGTCAAGAAGTGACGAGATGAATTAGACACACGCTTTCCTCTCAATCGTCAAGTCAGGTGCATCATTTCTACACAATTTTAAGATGACAACTGCACTACAATACAACACGCCGACAAGTCGTCTTAGACTTTATTCTCGTCTCCAGTCCTTCACATGAAGTAGGAGGGAGGATTGTAATGAGTGCTAATGATGCAAATCATTAGCATTGTGAAATGAGCCCAACCGAAGCCTTCATCTTAATTTTAGGCCCATCATAACTCTCTCTCTCTCTCTCTCTCTCTCCTGATTTGATATGCTAACTTGTTCCTGGTGGTAGGTCTTTTATGGAGCAGTCTCCAAACAACTATGAAGCGTTGACTATGATAAAAGGCATTTAGATTGTAACCTGAGTTATCTTGGAGTTAAATTACTTCGATTTGGTAGAGTTTGTTAACCTAAAGAGAGATCCGCTTTGGTACTTTTCTAGGACTAAAATATTTTTGAAGACGATGATATATTAAATTTCTTAATCAAATTTTAATATATTTTTAAGCATATATTTCTGTTTAGTTAATAAAGACTTTCATAGTTTTTCGTAATGTTTTGGGATCAAATCCGTATTTATCATTTACTTCTTATATTAATTTTTTTTAAGACAATATATTAGGTTTATGTAATTTTTATTTTAATTTTTTTGGAGTCGACTGAGTTAAAAATTCTCTGAAACGTACGTATGAAATTGCAAGTTGCTAGCGTTCCAATTCAAATAAATAATCAAATTAAAGGGTTTTCTGTATAAAGGACCTGAGCATGAATTACTCCGCCGGCTCCTTCTAAGCCTATCCTTCCATTGGCAGTTCAATAGCTAATTTGTGTTATCCCGATAAATTTGTCTACTAGTCATTCGCCACGTAGACGACATGAAACTTGTTACTTGGTTCCGACGGAGCGATAGAATCGTCGTCTTTTGAAAGTTCAAATTTTTCGCCGAAAGCCCTCCAAAATTCCGAGTCCAGATCTGCTCGATCCCATTCCCCAGTCTCGAGCATAGCTCGGATCTCCGGCGATCAGGTAAGAATTCTCCAATGCTCCATCGTTTCTGATTCCGGAATCTTGTGATTCTTTCTTTCTTTCTTTCTCCTAAATTGTTCTTTAGATTGAGATTGACGGCTTAATGCGCTCGTGTGATTGGTGTGTTTTTAAGGATTGCGGAGAGGAGAGGCTCTCTGCTGCTGGAATCATGTCCGTGACTCCCAATCGGAGATTCGGGTTTCCGTTACCCCCGACCCCGTCTCCTTTTCTGACCCCTCGCCCCGAGAAGCGGCAGCTGGATCTCAGGTGGGCTGACGGTGGCCCGACCTCCAACCGACATGACAAAGATAAGGAGGTCAATGTTCAAGTCGTACTCAGATGCAGGTCAGTCGTTTTTGTACTCCTTTCGGTTGGGAGATTAGATCTTAGAATCAGAACTGCTATGAATTCTCCATAGTTGCTTGCGGTTTATATGACTAAGAGATGCTTTCTTTTGGTTCATGTGTTGTGTGGTTTATGGTTCGAGGGCGATGAAGCTCTAACAGGCTTACGCCTTTGGTGGAACAAAGAGAGTTAGATCTTTTTCTTTATAGATCTTCTGGGTTTGTTGATGGTTTTTGAGATCCAATTATTGAATGGACCACCTAACAGGCCATTGAATGATGACGAGCAAAGGCTGAATGTTCAAAAGGTGATATCTTGCAACGAACAGAAGAACGAGGTGACTGTCATACAGGGCATGATGAACAAACAAGTCGATAAGACATTTACCTTCGACAAGGTATGCCAGGTTTTTGTTCTTTTTTTTTTTTTTGGCTTACTGACCAATTAAAGTGCAACGATGGCTGTCGTCTTTCATTGGTTTCCTTCTTTCTTGTTTCGGCAGGTGTTTGGACCCAAAACTCAACAAGGAATGACATACGTCCACGCTGTTGCACCACTGGTCAATGATGTTCTCCAAGGTTTCAACTGCACTGTATTTGCCTATGGTCAGACAGGCACAGGAAAAACTTATACGATGGAGGGAAGTACAAAGCCTAAGGTAAATGATACTGATCCAAACTTGGTTTGTTTAAATTAAGAGAACTTGAACTTGTATGCCAGGGGTTGCTTCTTTAAGTATAGGGTCAACATCTATCGGTCGATGCTGGAGTGATTCCAAGAGCTGTCCGCCACATTTTTGATACTTTAGAGGGCCGGAAGGCTGATTATAGTATGAAGGTAACCTTTCTGGAGCTGTACAATGAAGAAATAACTGATCTGCTAGCTACCGAAGAGCAAACTAGACTTGCAGAAGATAGACAAAGGAAACAAATCTCTCTTATGGAAGATGGTAAAGGTGGTGCAGTTATAAGAGGTTTAGAAGAGGTGGCTGTCTACAGTGTCGATGAAATTTACAGCCTCCTAGAACGTGGATCTGCCAAGAGACGGACAGCAGATACTCTGTTAAACAAGCAGAGCAGGTGCCCTACTGTCTTTTTCTGATTATTCTCCAGTGGAAGGATTTGCATGGAGTAGTCCGCAACTTGGTTCCCTTTTCTTTGGGCAGTCGGTCGCATTCAGTCTTTTCTATCACAATCCATGTGAAAGAAGCAACCATAGGAAATGATGAACTTATCAAGTGTGGCAGGCTTAATCTTGTAGATTTGGCTGGCTCAGAAAATATATCCCGTTCTGGTGCAAGAGAGGTAACTACTTTCACTGAACTTCATCTGGACTCAAAACAAAATCTTAGTTTTGCTCCAAGTTATCTATTACATTATAATATGCGGGAGATGATAATTCAGTCATTTTCTTGTATAAGAATTATTTCTTGTATCATTGAATACGTAGCATTATGTCCTGATTACCTTCCTTGCTTTGTTCTCTATGTGTGATTATTTATAGCTGATTCAACTGTGATTTTCTGATGAACTAAGTTGTTGCTTGAAATGGGTTTTATGAATTATTTTCATCAGATCATGATACATGCTTGAACTTGAGCTGACTATATGCTTGTGAAAGATGTCCTCATTTTAATTTATGACTTCAAACTACCAACAAGTAACTCTGATCTGCAGATAGGGTTCTTTTATCTTAAGGAACCATATAAGTGAGCTAATATGTCTTCTTTTTATCCTTGAGGTACATAATGAGTCAGCTAATATTTCTTCTCGCATGAATCGTTACTACCTATTGATTATATCCTGTTCTGCACGACTTGGATGCAGCACATGAGTGAAACACAGACTGCAGATTTTGGTTGTTTGCTTGCAGTCTTTTTGAGCATCATACTGATCCCAAATATAAGGTACAAACATCTTACAGCAGTAGATAGCTTATGAATACTGTGTAGAAACAAAAGATGTTTTTTTCTAAGGATTGCAATTGTCTTACTAGTATGCAACTGCTATGCTAAACGCAAGCTTGTAAAAGATATAGGAATGCATTCAGGAGTTTAACTTGGTGCATGTGCAGTTTACACTCGGAGATTAACTAATAAAAGTGCAACTATGTCAAATAATGAAATTTCCACGTACAAATGATATCTATATATGTTCAAGGACTTACGCAAGTAATATACATCAGTTATGTGTAGATAAGTATTTAAATGCTCCAAAAAGTGGTTGCAGCTGCAGTGATCAAGGTATTGTATAGCACAATGTGATGGATATATAAAACTAGGGCCTACATGACCATCCATGCAGACCCCATTATAGAACCTAGTATGTAGCATTTAGTACTTTTGGAAGGCTTAGTCAAATACAATGTTTTCAGAAGCTCAAATTGTAACCAACCCTCATAAGATTCTCTGGCTTTAATGATGTCTGCTTGGGTGCCTGCATCATAAGACTTGTCAGAAGGTGTGCACACTTATTAGATGTATTTCTATTTTTTATATTCCTTTTATTGATTTGTCTTTGCTTTCTATATTCATATATATATATAAATACATATATATATACATATATATACACATATACACACACACACACACACATATATATATATATACATATATATATATATATATATATATATATAACAAATAATCAGAAGGGTTTAATTAGTTGAGACAGGGAAGAAGGACATCATGACTCCTTTTTTTAATCTTTTTCTTATTTTGCTGCCACCTTATTGTTCCAAATTTGTCCTCGTTTTCCTGTTCTTTCTTTCTTCTGTATTCTCTTTGCTCGTGGAGAAATTGTCTTTTCTTGAACTTGTATTTTGCTTTCTTGTTATCCCTGCACTCCAACTGTTTGTTCTCTTTCATTGTTTTCCTTTTTGTTATATTCCTTTTTTTCAAAATATTAGCTTGTTCCTCTTTTTCTTTTTAAATCCAAATTCAAAAGGATGAGGTTCTTTGATTACCTGAATATCAAAGAAAATAATAACATGAGCATTAAAAAAATAATAGCAAAGGATTTGTTAAGCCTTGCCCAAATCCTCTCTTGTCGTTTCTTGTTGCACTAGGCAATTGGTTTTATCTGAAACCAAGATCAAGAATACTTTTGTTACAGTAGACTTGTGGTTCATCGTGTCAAGGGTTGTTTAGGATGAGTGCCAATCAAGGATGAGAATCTACAAGGAAAGAATAGTGAAGGGTGTCAAAGCCTCAGAAGCAAGTCCCCTTTGGTGCTCAGGGTAGTACACATGCAAGGCAGTGGCAGAGATTCCACAGAGAAAAAGTGCAAGATACGTGGGAACAATAAATTAGCTGGAGAGGACTTGACTGATTGGGATATGCTTGCATGTGTTGTGCAAAGACCAAATCCATGTAGGTGGGCTTAGGTGCGTGATGGTCAGAAGGTGGGTGGCGGGCGTAAGCACTAGCCACACTGAGTGTTCTGGTTACAGTTTCCTGGCCGTTGGAGATCACACCAATGGAGGGATAGGATAAAGATAGGTGGCAAAGACTTGTATTTACTTGTCTATATTTGCAAAATCATTAGTGAAAGGTAGATAATGGTGCTAATTATGTCTCATTCTTTTAAAAAGTTCAGCTAAGTTGGGTCAGTTAAAATTTTTGTTTGATCCAATGCTTTGTACCATTATCACTTTGTCTTGCTTAGGTTGTAAAGGTAATATGATACTCAAATCTATTAACTATTTATAGTGTTTTAGTTGTCGGCATCATGAGTATCCCTAATTGCTAGATATATGGATGACAATCCTAGGGCAGAGCAAGGGAAGCAGGAGAGGCGAACAAGAGCTTGTTAACACTTGGTCGTGTCATAACTTCGCTGGCGGAGCATTCTAGCCACATACCTTATAGGTTTGGACATGAAATCTTGAGCTTCATGGCGCTTTTGTACAGTTCCACTGCTGTTCCGTTTGTTCTGAATGCAGCTAACATTAAGCAGGGATAGTAAGTTGACAAGGTTGTTAAGGGAATCTTTAGGTGGCAGAGCAAAAACCTGTATAATAGCAACAATATCTCCATCTGCTCACTCTTTAGAGGAAACTCTAAACACCCTTGATTATGCATGCCGTGCGAAGAACATCAAGAACAAGCCAGAGGTGTGATATCGGTGTGTATCTAACATCTAGTTCTCTTATGTATTTACTAAGATATCCATTTCTTTTGCAGGCAAACAAAAAATTTTCGAAGTCTGTACTTCTAAAGGATCTGTTCCTAGAAATTGAGAAATTAAAACAAGGTTAGATCATGATTTGTCAGTTCAACAATCATATTGTTTGTTGTCATGGATACTTATCTTACATTTGATTGATCTAGCATAGATGTAAGAGCGGCAAGGGAGAAAAATGGCATTTACATTCCCCAAGAAAGATTTTTACAGGATGAGGCGGAGAAGAAGGTGAAAATCTTGTTTTTGATATGTTGTTTTTGGTCTGATATGTAGCCATCGGTTATTTTGGTTGCTTGTCAATCTAAAAGGATGCTGATACAGGCAACACATGAAAAATTAGATGTTTTGGAGTTTGATCTGGATCATGCACGAAAGGTATGCTCTTAATTAACTTAATAAGACTCGTTTTTTTTTTCTGCACACAGATATAACCTTTCATTTTGACAGCAAGCTGACAGATTTCAAGAACTTTACCATGCTGAACAAGAAAGGAATCTGGACTTGGAAAACAAACTCAAGGAATGCAAGGTGAAATGCTTGCTACTTATTTGATTGCTACATTAATAAAACAACCTATTAATAAAATTGCCCAAAATTTCCATTTTTAGACAAATCTTGAAGAGAACAAGAAGGCCTATCTGGAGTTGCAAGAAATTTTAATGAGAAGCAATCTGATGCTCAAGGAAAGGGAGTATATCATTTCAAACCTGTTAGATTCTGGTAAGTCAGCTAAAGAAGTATGGTCGATTGGGTATAAGCAACTGCCTCCTGAGTCATTCAACTTTTTCAATACAAAATAGAGAATACTATTCTTACACGTGCAAAGGTGCTGCGGAGTGATCTGGAAATTGCATCAGAGGACATGTCACTCCTCTTTGCTAAAATAGGCAAGTACCATTCTGTCTGCTTAATAAAAAAATATGTATGGATTATCTTATATTTCTTAATATGATAATTTGTTCTTTTCTGTAGAGCGGAAATCTCAAATTGAAGCAAAAAACCATGGCTTGGTTGTTGATTTTGGCTCTGAGCTTGATCAGAGTCTCAAAACATTACATAGGATGGTGATAGGATCAATTTGTGAAAACCATGAATCGTTAAAATCCATGGAAGAATATGTTAGCTCATTTGTTGCAGCCAAATGTGAGGTAACATGTGAAACTATTAGTTTATGTATATATTGAAGGTTTGTGTTACTCAAGCTTTTTATTACATATGATATTTTCAGGCAGCCAAATGCTTGGATTTGAAACATGAGAGACTTAAAAGCATATACAGTTCTGGTATCCTGCATATGAAGGAACTTGCAGGTGCGCTGCAACATAAAGCCTTTTCAGACCTAGAAGAAACTAGATCAACAATGTTTGCTCAGATGATGGCTGTTGAGAATGTATGAGGCGGATATAATATATCATATTTTATAATATGAATATGTATGCCAAGCCTCAAAATACTTCAAACTCTCTGTACCCTGCAGTTTCTTGTGACTGTTGCTTCAGAGGGTGAGCAGGTTCTGCATGATATTCAAGTATCCCTTTCTGAACAAAAGGATTTGCTGGATTTTTTTGTCCAGCAACAAGCGACGGTATGGACTCTTTTTTTGACACTGTATCTTGATGGTCAGATAACTGCTTGACCTTTAAATTTTGTAGCTCTTGCTCCAGACTAATTTATATTTCCTGAAAACAACAGGGATTGCAAAGAAATCTTGTTTCGACAGAAGCCATCTCCAAGACAACAATTCATTTCTTCCATGAATTGCAGAGACAGGTCTCCAAGCTTTTAAAGAATCTTGAACATGACCAGTTGGAAAAATCACGCCGCCTAGCTGCATTTGAGAAGAACTTTGTGGTAAATGATAATTATAAAATTAGCACACCAGGTTAACATAGGTCTTTCAAATTGATTCAGGTTTTGTGTTCAGGATTTATCTGCTAGAGAAGACAAAGCAGCATTTGAAAAAATATCTTTGATATTTACAAATTTGATGAAATTAAAAATGCAGATGGTAAGTATTCGTTAGTTTGTGAAATGTACACGATTGGAACTTGATATAGTATAATTAAATATGACACCGAGATAACTTATCTTGTTAACTATGAGTAGGTGTCTGAGGTTTTAGGAAATGTGAATGATACAAATGCTGAAGACTGTAGGAGGCAGCAGGTGGAGGTGGCCAACATGCAGCTAACATCTGACAATGCCAAAAAGTCATGGATCAATTACATAGAAAGGGTAGAAAGTCAGGTTCGGGAGGATGCCGCTTCAATCACGAAGATCAGAACAACAATGGACAACATTTTTCAGAACTGGTGTGCTTCTGAAATTTGGTTTTTGTTGTACTGGAACTTCAGCCTTCGTAAGAATACTGCCACATACCTACTTCTTTCTTGTGCAGTTCAATAAAAGTGGGTCAGTCTTTGCATCATTGGAAGAACATTCAATCAACCGTAGATCACATGCACAAGGATTCAACTGCAGAAGTTGATTGTTTTGTAGTGTAAGTTGAATCCATAAGTTTCTGTCTACTAAACTTTTGTGTAATTTTTATCTGTTGTTATTTTTTGTTCTGATAGATCAAGGAACCAAGAGATGAAAAATATTTTTGAAGAATTCACATCAGTGGTCTCTGAAAACAATGTGCAATTTGACTCTGAAACCAGTGATCTCCAAGCAGCTGCTAAGAGTAATTATATTCACTTAAAAATTAGTTTTCAGGTTTTAAGTCTCCTTTGTCCTGTTTTTCATATGGCTCATTGCCACATGTTTTTAATTGTAGTGTCACTTGTATTGGACCATGAGGTTATGGAGCGCATAGAGTCCACATCAACCAGGTGCTTCGACCATCTAAAAGGTTTGCAGGATACTCATAGTGAAAATGTTAAAGATATCAGAAGTTTGGCAGACAAATGCCTTCTAAGGGAATACACGGTATGCCTTTTGATTCTTTCCTTCAATTTATGGTTATACTGCTAGCAAATCCCGATCTCTTGAATTGTTGCAAGTTAAAAAAATTAATAAAGAAGTTTTTTTATAATTTGAGAAAAGAATTCCATTGGATGCTTCAGATTATTTATGCCAATTCTTAGGGGTGCTTAGGTTCTTAGTTTACATGTTGAAGATAAGACTTGTGAGTCCTAAATTTATTGAAGAAGTCCATGCTGAAACAGAAGCACTAGAAGCAGGGTCCAGTAGAACAATGTTGCGGTCCTTCTAAAGGATGCTGTTGGCTAGTGACATTCCAAATTTAAATTTGAAAAAAGTGAACTTATGTTGACATGGCAAATGATGCATTAACTGCTTTTTATTATATGATATCTGGAGTACTCATTTTATGAAATTCTAGTTGTGTGGCAGTGTTATGCAGATTAATTTTTTATAGTTGAAAAAAAGTATTTAGAAGTAAATATTGCAGATTCCTAAATAATTAATCAATTAAGTCATTGTTTATGATATGCAATGGAGAGAAATTGGATGTAGTTTTTCAGCTGAAGAGAGAGAAATCTGCGAGAGGTCATAAAATTACGTTTCATTGGTTGACTCTGATGATAGGATTAAACATGGCATTAGATTGGATTAGACATACATTATTCAAATGCTGTGCAGTGTTTTCATTTTATGCACCAGTTTGTCGTTTAATCCTTCTGTCTACTCTGTTTTCACATATTTGTACAAGATATTAACTGCTGCTAAGTGTTCATCGTCAACGCTCAGTAATAACCAGTGTCATTTAGTCCTTCTGTCTGCATGTTATTGCTTCTATTTTCGTTAATTTCCTAAAATCTGAAGTTTGGATTTAAAATCTTTGAGCCAATAAGTTAAGAGGTCTGATAATTTCTAGTAAAGTAGGTTCTCTGATGTAAAATTGCTTCCTGGCAGGTTGACAATCCAACTAGTCTTACACCCACAAAGCGTTCTCTCAATGTTCCGAGTTTAGCATCCATTGAAGAACTAAGGACACAGTTGGAAGACCCAATTAAGCATGATAGGCGGGACAGCAAACTAAGAGAAGCTGAAGAAAAGCAGCATGTCTGTGTACCTATGCCAACCCCAAGAAGCCCACTTACGCCCATCAATTCATTATGAGCAGACAACCGAGATAGCATCTGGCACTGCCTCTGAACCGTGCCGATTAAGCCCAATTAATCAACCTCGTTCTGATTAGTGCTATGCAGTCAACAGCAGTGCAAAAGTTTGGCGACTGGGCATTTTGTTCGTTGACCGAAATTTCTTTGAGAATCTGTGTATTACCACCAAGTTTGTTGCCATGTTGTAGCCGGATCAAGTCATCTTGACAAATCGGCGTGATGTAATACTGTGTCTTTAATTAATGCTCTAAAAGTACTGTCATCAACATATTGGCTTCTTGTAGCATTCTATTTCACATGTTCTACATCGATCTAATGAAGCGAAGGGATGATGCTGTTAAACAATTGCTGAATCATTCTTACATTTCTAGATGCTAGTGTTTGCCACCAGTTCTTCAATTACTCGCAGCCTGTGTTGCACTTGCGCATTAAACTTGGTTAGCAAAATTGAAGCATCGCAGCTTACTTCGATCGTCGTGTGGATGCAATCGAAGCAGAAGAGCCAAAGCATCTCAGTCTGAGACGGCAGATCGTTGACGACGGCCAAAGCACGCTCAGACTCTTCCCAAGGAACACAGACTTGATGGCTTTCCGTGGACTATGCCATCACGTCAGTGGGGATGTGCTCACCAACTATTAAGGATAGAAGACTACGAGATCTCGTCGCCTTTTCCTGTGCATATGCTCTCGTTTGTCTCCGTAGTGGGTTTGGCGGAGTCAACGCCTTGTGACAATGCAGCTTCCCATGCCGTGATCTCTGGGAATAATCTCTCCCCATCGAGGAACTATTGCCGTGGCATTCGTTTTCACATCCCTGACTCCACACCATTGCGTTAGCAGCAAAGCAAGGTTTAGATTTAAGGAGACAGAAAGAATTGATGTCTCTTTCCTTCACTTGTACCCATTTCTCTCTATCCTGCAGCAAAGGCAACAGTTCAAAAGAGGTGCACTTGCTAACTCCTTCGAAGCATATACATGAAAAAGAAGAGTAAGTAAAAAGCTTATCTTGTCTGTCGCCAACAAAAACTCGTGCTGACTGCAATGGTCGGGGTAGAGCCACAGCAAGTTGGAGAGGAAGGTCAAAACGCTGAAGGTGATGGCAAAGTGGTGGCGTCCACGCCGCAGCAGTACTGCGACAGCTTTTGGCTGCCGGCACGCACTTCCGCAAGTGGAGCCTTGTTGGGGTTCGTACCACTCTGCAGCACTTCTTATCGCTTCTGCATGCGCCGTTCTTCGTCGCCGAGGATGCTCGCTGCAGTCCGCACAGTGCGTGGCCAAAGTGTGTACGGCAGCACCTGCCGATCGACTCCTCGATGCGAGCAGTAAGCGCCTCTGCTGTCCAAAGATGACCACATCATGCAAGACGAAGAGAACTCAATCAGACAAAAAATGAATCAAACGATCCACCGGCTCATGATGAAGTAATACTACAGCTTTCACTGGTTGTGTTAATTAAGGGATAAATTATAAAGTGACTTACTGACTTTTCAATAAATCCATCAATCACTTAAAAGGTCAATCTTAATATTAATAAACTTTCCGATGTGAGTTTAAATTAAAATAAAATATTATAATCTCTTTTATAAACTTTCTAATTGTCATGATATGATAGGATAATTTATTATTATTATTATTATTATTATTATTATTATTATTATTATTATTATTATTATTATTATTATTATTATATGTTAGAAACATATTTGCAAGCACTATAAATGACTCCGACCAAAGGCCTCGGGAATCGACAGAAGGAAGAGGGGAAAAGTGCGAGCGCATACGTGCGCAACTCGGTGATGGTGCCGCCAGCGATGGAAGCGACGCAGCCGAGGAAAGGGCCGTGGACGGAGCAGGAGGACCTCCAACTGGTATGGTTTGTCCGCCTGCTCGGTGAACGTCGTTGGGATATCTTAGCCAAGGTGTCAGGTTTGAGCGGTGGCGGGGGATAGGAAGGCCCGTAGGGCAATCTCGTGTTGTGCGTTAACCTGCTTGGTGTTGTAGGCCTTAACAGGACAGGCAAGAGTTGCAGGTTGCGCTGGGTTAATTACCTTCACCCCGGCCTCAAACGCGGCCGCCTGACGCCCCAGGAAGAACGCCTTGTGCTCGACCTTCATGCAAAGTGGGGCAATAGGTCCGACCGATCTCTCTCTCTCTCTCGTCCCTCGATCCCAAATCTCAAGGCTGACAGGTTTGCTTGTAGGTGGTCTCGCATTGCTCGGAGGCTCCCGGGGCGCACGGACAACGAGATCAAGAACTACTGGAGGACGCACATGAGAAGGAAGGCACAAGAACGGAGCAGGAGCGCATGCCCCTCGCCCTCTTCGTCGTCCGTTGATGGACCGCAACTTGGGATCGAAAAGCCTGGCGGTGGGAGCGTTGCAGGGGGCAACTCCTTGATCTCAGGGCTCGGGGTGAACGATGAAGTCGCGAAAGGATACACCATGGATCAGATCTGGAATGAGATAGCTGCATCGGAATCGGCCAGCGGGTTGAGCTTCGAAGAAGAGCAAGACTGCCCTCCAATGCCTTGTTCCATGTGGGGAGTAGATGACGAAGACACAAGGATGCTGAATCCCATGCCTCTTCTTGCTTTCCCTCGTCATGAATTCTGATATGCTACATCTACATCTATGTAAATTTGATATGCTACGCTACATCCATCCGTGTTCCATGTGACAAAGATCAGTCATCTTTTGTAGAAAGTCCCCTCCTCTGTTGTCTACATATATCGAAGCTCGTTCTACTTCGTCTTCACTGAAAAATCATTCTCTCTGCCTCAACAGTTTCTCTCACTCCTATGAGAAAGAAGAAGATGCATGAGGTTAGCCGAGATAATGAAAAAGTAGCAAGCGGTGGTTGGTATGATGAGGAATTGGTCTGCTGATCCAAGAGCCTCTGGCGGCCATGAACCTTGTTGCCCGGGTGGTAGTGCTCCCAGAGTTATCTTGGAGGGAGGACAAGATAAAGCTAATGGTGGACCAGTCATCGTCGTCATCGTCAGAGCAGGGCAGACATCTGATTCGTTAGAAAGGAAGCAGAAATGAAGAGTCTCCATCACCCACTCCCATCACTTTCCTCAGTTTTGGCCCCGCGGGAGGAACCCAGCATCGTGCATCTATTCCCCGTCGCGATCGAGCACACCGTTCGGCACAGCCGCCGTGCTGTTCCACTACAAATTGGACGTCAGTGATGTTGATATGTGAAGACAACTCGATTGTAATCGTCCGCCGACGCGTACAGGGATTTATATAATGCGATGGAGGTTTATCTCAAAACATTGTCTTTGGAAATTAAGAGATTTAACCTGAGATCATGTAAAACCTATATCCAATAATGCCCCGATGCTTAAGTGGATTCAACTAATGTATTTGATCAACAAAACGTTTGTTGCTAAGAACGTACCCAAGGTTTTTTTTTTTATTTTAATAATGCAACATATGTTTTTTAATGATATAACAAATCATTAGATTGAGACGAGATCAATGTCAAAAACGACTATGTGTATCATCTAAGTGAGATCGTAAAATCATACGTTGATTCTAAAAGATATGAAATAATAATTTATTGAGTCAATTTATTTGTCAGCGTTATGTGGTCGATGATATAGATATGTCGATCGGATGAGGTTTGAGTGTTTGTTAGATAAAGATAACACATGTGTCGACAATCACCTACATGTCATTTAAAATGATTAATTTTAAATCATACCATATCGTTCTTTAACTTCTATCTTAATCTTAACTTTGAGCTCTTCCAAAATACTATAGAATAATGAGTTCGATAAAAAGTTTTTATAAGGGTGGTGTTCTCGTTCTCCACTAACACTTATATCAATTCTCTAGTGAGACCCTCATGGTGCCCTTCTTTTCATCTACGGCTCCCTCCCCCACAAGGCACAAAATATTAACTTTGATATTGTAATTGGGCACAAGTAGGAAGGAAATTGACTTTCCTTATGGGTGAGTTTGTTCGGAAAAACTAAAGGTTGAAGGTTATGGAAAGCTGATGACAAACGAGGGAAAGAGGACCTAGAGAATATAGGATAGCTCTGAACTCACCTTAGAGCTTGACCCACAAGTGTCTATATGGTAAATTCCTATGGGTGAGTTGTATCAAAAATTTGGAAAGCGTAACCGTAGTTAAAAGATTCTGAATTTGATGACGGAGTTCTTCTGTATTAATTTCTTGGATAAAGAGGAGATGATTAGAGTCTTTAATAGAAGGATCCTAGGCCATGACCCTAATCTCTTGGAGGGAGAACTTTCGACTATTGTGCAAATGAGTGGTGGAGGCATCGATCTGGCTGCAACTAATCCGGTGGAATTACTCAATTATCCAAGCATTAGCTAAATCATTTCTTTTTCTGTTGTTTATAAAACTACTATGGTAAAAATAATTTCAATGGAAACAAAACAGTTAGAAGAAGTCAAAGCCTTTTTATGTTCAAGGAACCTTCCTGGTTGTTTCCCTTAAAGACCATGATGTAAAAGTGATAGGTCCTACTCGCTCCTAAGTGCTTTGACAATTGATAACCTCTTTTGACGTGATGCTCCAACACCTTTTTATCCTGCGCTTGGTCAAACCCTGCATGATTGAGCGGCGTCATAGCAGCCGACTTGATTTCCCCAACACATTTGGTAAAATCCCACAAAGAATAATGTGATAATAACATTACACCAACAAACCATCCTATACCACAAACATTTACTCGAACTTTATATATATATATATATATATATAAAGTTCGAGTAAATGTTTTAATAAGAAAACCATCACATTAAGTGTACGACAGTAGGAGGTTGATTAGTGTTGAGCGGAAAAATGGTCAGGTCATTTGTTGTCACTAAAAATGTTACTAGAAACCCATCTTTCAGATATCATATCAGTTTCTTCGTCACCAAAAGTCGTTTCCGTGGAGACAAGCACAGCTTCATCGTCAAAAGTATGTCTCCCAGCCAACTAAATCATTTGTTTGCTTAGCATGTCTCCCATCGTCAATAATTTTATTGCTGGAAACACAATTGATTGCCACAAATCTTCAGCCACAAAAGGGGATTTTTCTCACTTACATGTAATGATCCTATGATTTTGAGGCTAAAAGTTGACATGTAGATTTGTCATTGCATGGAAAAGAGCTAATAATACAGCTAAAAATAAGATGAGATACATTTACTGCCACAAGATATTTCCATCATTTAAAATTAGTTTTTGCCCTAGCAAAATTTATATTCTTGTTGCCATTGCAAGTTCCCTAAAGGCTAAGCATATGCAAAAAAACTTGACTGCTAAAATCATTTTCAACAAAATATTTTGCAGTGCAAATAACATAGTCAACGGAAACATTTCTTATTACTTCAAATAATTATTTCTTTCGTTTCTCAATATTATTTTGTACAGTGATCGCTGATGAGGTTATGATAATGCAATCGCAACAAATCCGAGAGACTGAGTATGACTTATCAGCTGTAGGAAATAGAGAGCTGCACCCTCTCAATAAAGGATATGGACTGCAAGGTTCTAAACGAATATTAAGCATACCGGAGGGGAGTATATGTATTGGTTAGGAATCACCATGAGAAGGGGGCTGCTCCAAACAGAAAGATCTCGTTTTCGACGTCTCTAACCCATTGACAAACTCTGTTACACGTCTTTATTGCAATAGCCTGCAAATATATCACGATCCAGGTCAGTTTCGATATAGTATCAGGAACACAAATCACCCAAAATAACTGGAATATGAATTTGGCTAATGGAATTATTATGCTGATGTCAAAAGATGATAGTCATCGTTAGAAACACAGTACGACGAAGAGCAAAGGTCTCACAGGCATTTTAAAATTTCATTTATCTGTTCATCTGATAACTGGAAAAGCCACGAAAGTTGGTCGGTGTTAAACACCACTATAAACCCCGTACAGACATTTATGGAACCATCTTTAGTAATTTTTCGATCATAAACATAATCTATTACTAGGACAGATTGTTACATTGAACCTCATTCATCAACTTGAAAACGGTACAAAAAAAAAAACAAACAAAAGAATATCTTTGGTGTCTATCATCATATAAAACCAAAAGGCAACAATTCATTCGACCATTAGAATCAATAAACCTAAGAGGTATACATTCATCCATTATGAAGACTATCTTCTTTGACTACCACAACTATTATTTACAGATGGATTCGGCCTACAACAGTCAATGGGGCTTGAAGCTTTTCTGCTTACCAAGGCATTACAGCTTACATCCACCTTTATATTTTTAAAGGTAAGCAGTCAGAAGTTTGACAGATTCCAATGTTCTGCATAGCTACAAGATTCACTGCAAGATAAACCTCAGGGGCCCATATAGATGCTAAATTGCCTAGATGCCTAAAGCAAAGTAGTGGCAAGAGAAATGTGCTGTGGAGATTTAGAAGCCAGTTCATATTATAATCCAAGGATTTGTCTGATTCAAAATGAAATTCTCATAGATAAAATTGTGACACCTATAATCTTACAACTGGGTAAAAGATGGGGCCATAGTGATTGTCCATCTCATTCCACCTTTCCAGCATCTTCCATTAATTTGATGGATCACTTCCACCTTACTGACTTCTTCCATTAATTTGATGGATCTCTTCAACCATTTATCAAGCATCCAAAAACATCTTAGATGTAATTGAACTTCCAATCTTATATAGCTAAACCTCAGATTATATAGCATAACATAGACATTTTAGATGGAATACACATTTTGGGTGGAAATAAGCTACTCAGACAGCCAAAGTTTTTATCTTTAAATGGTTATCATGAGATAGATTCAAACGAAAGAACTCACCTTCTCTGCAAGTGGATCAAATGCGGCATAAAGTTCAAAATCTTGAGTGATCCAGCATAGGATAACTGCCACATTAAGAGTTTTATGAAAATTATAAATAACTTTCCAAAAACTAAAGCGAGCAAAACCAGGGAAACAGAAAACAAGAACTACTTATGGTAAAAATATATCAACAAGATCAACATACAAATGTTCCTGCAGTTTCGACATTTTAAAGGCTGTAATCATGTTCCTACTAGCACTCCGAAAAACTCACCATAATCTTCATCTCGTCTGAACTGTGTTTTATGCGGACCAGTTCGTTTGTCATGCATTGAAAAATACAGCTTCTGGTATGCCCTAATTAATCTGCGTGTCCCATAGATTCATTATTGAGGGATCTACCAGGTACATACATCTAATAGGAACAAAATGGTCTAGAAGTTATCAAATATTGCTTAGAGACAGTGACAAAACCTTTTTCGTCGAGCAGAACTGCTTAATGGTGAGGAGAACCCTGATGATACATATTGATCAAGGTTGACACTCTTATATATGAAATGCCAAAGTCCAGAAGGGCCACCAATGCCGACATGAGAAGATGAAATATCAGGTATTGCCTTTTCCATAGCTAAGTGATGAGGCAGAGATCCAGATCGAAGAGAAAAATCAACTGGGAGGTCCTCAACATGTAGACCACTATGCAGCAAGGATCTTTGAACTTCAGAGAGAACATTTGACTTCACAAGCACAGTCTCAATGTGAATCCTTAGTATTATCAACAAAACCAAAGTTATTTGCAGCACTATTGCAAAATTTTATCCCTAGGTTGTGCTGTAATAGTAGAAACTAGAAAGTAAAAAGATTCCTATATTCTTGATCTTATTTTAGTTGTCCTTTTTCTTTGTGTAGCAGCTCACCTGCAGTCTTTGAGATGATAGAAGGAATCTGAACTGGTAGAAAGTAACATCAAGCATGTATGCACCTGTAATACAATGACAAATTGCTGAGAGCAGAACGGAGAAAGTTCCAGGGAGTCATAAAAAGGTACATTTCTGAATAAAAAACATGTCTTGATCAGAAGTATATTTCCTCATATAGCAAATCCAAAGATTACAAGATTGAAGTTGATAGGGACATATATCACTCACATCAAGAAAATGGACATAAACATAAAGGAACACCATTGGATTGTATCTCGGTAAGCAAATCGGTGAGAATGATTCAGAAGTCCTGCATGGTGCATATAAAATGCACATTAGAGAATACACATTTAAAAGTTCATGATTTAACATGGTCTATGGCTCTATGCTACTATGATTCTGTCATCCCAAAAGTGTACACTTTATCAACTCGTAAGAAAGATCCAGAAGTGCTGCATAGTGCAAATAAAGTGCAGATAAGATAATACCCATTTAAACGTCCACAACATACTACAGTATGACTTCATCATCCTACAAATGTGAACAATCCAGCTCTGGAAGCACAGGCAATTCTTTGATTTGCTCAAGAAAATGTTATAAGCAAAATTTTCTAAAAAGAAAACCTTATATCTTGTACAAGACAAAAATTAACATTCAAATCAGATAATTTCATGCTGTTCTTGAGAAAAAGTACATACAATTCAACAGGACATAAACAATAACTTTTTGCTGATCTCAATGCATGGAGAAAACTCCTGTGGAAGAGTGCATGCACTTCTCAGTATAAAAGCACCTAGGAGATTAGGAGAACTAAAAGGTATAAAAAAATTGAAAACAGGATCAGTTACAATTCACAAAAGAAAATGACTTTATAATGTAATTGCATATACCATGCACGATTGTCAATGTATAAGTTAGTCCACAATAAGCCAAATAACACATATGGTTCCATTAATTGAATAACCCAAAGGTAGAATGGACCAACTCATGAAACTAGAAGGATGTTTCCCAATCTGCAGCAAAATGATGCAACAATGTTCTGAAGAAAGAGGATTCACTTAAGTGTGAATAACAAATTAAAAAGTACAAGTTGCTTGGCTTATTAAGCGGATATATTCTAGACATTCAAAAGTTGCCAGACTGATAGTTTAAAACATGATTTATTCACATGAATTTTAAAGGTAAAACTGAATTCATGAAGTGAAGGTTCAATACAAGTACTGCCTCTCTTGGCTGGTAGGATGGATTTAACCAGATAACAAGATCTTAATATGTAGAAGAAAAATGAGTAAGTAGAGAGCAATCTCAGGAATTAACATCAGAAAACAAGGATTAATTAAGCCTGAACCATGTCTAAATTTGATGATTAAATTACAGATTTTATCTGTTTCAAATTTTCCAGTTGTCTCATATTTAAAGCTTCAGTTAGAGAAGAAAACTTTAACAAGGATATATGAAAAATAAAATAAAACATTAAGGTAAAATTTATGTGAGAACAAGTCTTGGAACCATGGTAAAGTTGCTCGTTCATGACTTGCATAATCAAAGTTCAAGACACAGAAATAACCACCTAACTTATGGGAATAAGACTGCACATTAAGCCTCCCTAGACCTGGCATGAGACTTGTGCACCAGACCACCCTATAAAAATGACACTTATTCAGTAGGAAAGACAATTTCCATGAATCTTCAGAACATTATGCTGAATAGGGTACAAACAGGTTGACGTAGCATATTTTTAACAATCTATCTCATCTGTTTGTGCAGACACTGTGGGCATGTGAATGTTCCAAATTAGCGTTAGCCCCTTTGCAAACTAATTTTTCTTCTTCCTTTAATTAATTTATATACATGCACCCAACTTTACATATATGCTAATTGGATATGCTTTAGATTCTTACATTTGTAAACTCACTAATCATGAAGTTCAGGTGTCAAATAGCTAGGTCAACTGCCTCTCCTAATATGCTATAATTGAACATTGTCCTTACCTGATTTACCATTAATGTAATTTGACAGTTTACTATACATGGTTTCCAAACCAAGTCAGTTGACTACCTGAATGATTCTGTAGAAATTACAAAATTGGAAAGCAAAAGCATGTCATCAGGGTGCAGAGATGCCTTCTGAGCTCCACTTAGACTAACAACCTGTAGTTTATCATGATGTGTCATTAACAGCCAACAAACCAAAAGAACAGGAAAAAAAAGATATAATATTCATAAATCTAATGTATGCTAAGGCTTCAGCTCTTTTAACACTAGAGTTAATGCTCAAAATGAAGTTGACATTGCTCAGATTAGCATTTGTATAAAAAATTTCAAAGATCATGAATTTCTGAAGAGAATTCCAGCTGAAATAATTATGATTGAGTTGCAACCAACAAAAATTACAAGAATGATTAACATTCTAAAATGCAACTACAGAACAGCTCATTGAAGACTGAAAAATGATGAAATAGTAGTGACATCACTTGGTCAGGTCCATATGTGAAAATTCCAACTGTCTACTAATTCTTAAACCTCTATAATGAAATCATTCAGGATTTATCCAAAATCTTTAATGCATTTCTAACTGCTGAAATATATCCAGGAAAAACTATTTTATGCAGTTTCATTAACAAATTTGTATGAACAAAACTACACAATGTGTATATGAGCTTTCCTTAGCCAATAAAAACATCTACTTTCTTCAAAAGATTTATAAGGCATTTAAGAAATAAAAAATATTTTATTTCTAGTATATTTCTACTCTAGCTCTCGGAACCCAACACCTTCACTTCTGTAATCAATAATTTTGTATAATGTACCCTATCAGTGACCAACTGGAAGGATGAAAGCACAACACACTTTAATCCTTGATTAGTCCTTCCACAGATCTCTATAAGAAGAAAATGCTAGCTGATGGATCTCTACACTCGATAAACTGTAAATAGCATCAAACTGAGAAATGGAGGCACAAGGACTAATGCTCACATAAATTCTATACTTCGACAACTGAAACCATTATTTATTTTGTCAAATGAACCAAACTAGATGTTAGGATCATTACCTTAAGTGATTAAACTGATTAAATCAAGTGGCTGTGTTAATAGGTATTATAGGTTCTCTATTTTCATAGTGTTAGTAGGTACGAATAGGCTCTTCAGAAAGTACAATAATTTGTTGTTTAATTTCTTTAGTCCCATTACTAAAACAACACCACCAAATATTTTAACAAATTTGAACAAACCTTGTGCTTACACATCAACAATGCAAACAAAACCCCTGAATCAGCAACATCTTGTAAAATTGCACTGGCAGCTTGCCTTGTAGAATATGCAAGAGGAAGGCATGTATATGCATGAAGAAATGTAGCAGGATTCCTGAAATATACAGAACATTTGTCAATAACATAACTCCTCATTGTAGATGCTTACCTAATTGTAGTTCTACCAGCTAGTATGCCATCACCACCTCAAAGAACATACTTATTTGCTATTTCATCAATTCATTAGGCTTGTATGATTGATTCCATCACTATGTAGTCCTTTTAAAATCCTCATAAGGAAACTAGTATTCACTTTCTTGACATTTATGCTACTTCAAGATAACTTTGTTTTTGCATTACCTTGCATGAAATGACCAGGGAAATCTCTTCTTTCTATATACACACATATATAGAGAATATATATATATATATATATGTATATATAGGAAAATAAGGACAGGCATAGCACATGACCCTCTACCTGCTGCACAGTGGCACACTCAGCACAGCAATATATTCTTCCCTTTATTCAGGATAGAATGGCATAAATTTAGTTGAAAACAGAAGGTTATAGAGAGTACTGATGATGCATCTATACATTCAATTGTCTTAACAATCTTCTTTGTTGGTAGAACGTGACAAGATTTTTCACGAAGGCATATTAGAGTGACTAAGCTAGGTAGAAAGTAGGATCTAAAAGTTTGGTTTCCTGTGCATAAATTTATGTAGGATAATATTCAGATACAAATTTATGATAACTTTCAGGACAATCAAAGTAGAATAACCGTTTATTTAAAACTATGTATCAGACGCTTAAGTTTTTGTTCCAAAGTTATACTATACAAACCAGCTGAAGGCATGACACAGAGATGAGAAAACTTCATCTGTTCCACTCAACAGAGGTGTCATATCAAACTTTGGATTCTTCTCAAAACATCTATCGACAGACTTTGTCAAGATAAGCAGCAACTGTATCAAGAGAACAAAATTACAATGTAAAACTTAAAAAAGTTTTATCAAGATGAACTCATAAGAACAAAAATAATCAAGAAAAGATCCAAAAGAATAGTTAGACAAACGCTGAAAAGAAAATATAGGAGTAAATCAATGTGTAGCATAAAAAATATAAGCTTGAATACCTGACTGTAAATAAGCTCTAATTGTCTTTTCAAAGCCTCGTATGGCTCTTCCGTACAGCTTATGCACACTAAATATATTGGACCTTTCACAAGAAAAATGACCTGAGTGCACAGAAATGCAAAATAACTCACAGAAGAGTGAACATAGTATAGACAACTTAAATTATACAAGTTCATGCGTTCCGCATCAACTCATCCAGTCAAAGAAAAAATTGGTGAACCAGAAAAATATCAGAATCATTCAAAGAGACATTGGCCAATCAAACATGATGAAGTAAATAGAGGAACTGCAGCAAAAGATACAAAGAAGTGAAATCATGAACCTAAGCATACAGTCATGACATGAAAAGCTCATCATATGATGAAAAATGTTTCATGAACTGCAGGAAGTCATTTGTCTAAAAATATATATTGGCAGCTATGGACAAAGCAGAACAACAGATCCAAAATCACTAATATATCATAATTTTCAATTGCAAAAGTTTCATTGGATGAAACACCCCCAAGAAAAAAAGACATTAATTAAGATAATAAAAAATAAAAAAAAGACATGAGAAAACATGGTTCTTCTTTCCAAAGTTTGCCAAAAAAAATAGAGAACCAAAGCTTACGAATACATAACAAAGAGAGATGGGAAAAGAGTAAGAAATAACATGACTGGAAAACACAGGAGCCTCAGCGTAGAGAAGACAATGGAAGAGCAATATAGGAGACAACAATAAATGGTGAATTTGTTCATACAACAACAAGACGTGAAGTCCCAATCGTTTTTTCTGACCCCAACAATTAATGATGCTGTTTATCTGATTGCACATCCTTGACTGCCAAACGAGACATGTTCTTGCAACAATCAGGACAACAGTGGCAGTGGAAGGAGGAAAAGAACTCATCCATAAAAATAAACAAAAAAGAATTGATGGTTCACCAAAACAAAAATAATAGTACAACATTTCTAAGGATAAGAATAATAACCTGCAATTAATTTTATAGCTGCACTACAATTGACTAGGCATGGTAAATGTAATAACTTAAAAAAGTTGTATGAGTGGGAAAACTGGTCTAAAGTAGAAATTATCACTAGGCAATGGTAACAGGAAGTGTAATGATAGAAGATGTTAATGAGTTGGGGTCCATCTTCCTATTTGCAACAAAGACAATATAACTGTTGTAATTACAGATAAGAAGGCCTCATGGAGCAATAGTTGAATACAACATAAAGGCCAAGAAACTAACCTGATGATTTCCAGCTCTCACAAACTTGATACAATCTCCACTAGCAGAATATACAAAGAAAGAATCAAGTCAATTCATTGCAAAGGAAATTTAAAATGATTGTCTGAATAGTAAAGCTGTTCGGAAAATCCCATACCCATTTTCTACAAAAGAAATAATAGCCTGCAAGGTTGCTGAAAACCCTGCTAATTTATGCTCATCTCCATACCTGAAAGTGAAGAAGGATGATATGCAAAAGAAAATAAAATAAGGTTGCCATTTCATTAAACAAAACCAACCATCACCTGATAACTTATATGGACCCATAAACATTATATAAAGCGTATATATATATATAAAAAAGGGCCTAATCAGAAAAAAAATCTCGGCATACCTAGAATATATTGGTTTGCCAGAGTGGCTCAGAATAAAAAAGTGCTTCTTTCTGTTTCTCCATGAAATCGAAGCATCGTCCTGTATATCAGATGCAAAGAAAAAGTAACCAACCTAATCAAATTTTATGGTTAAAGACTTGAAGGTTTCTATGAGAATCAACATGCTGAATAATATTGAATTATAATTGTGGTCTTAATTAGAGCACAGTGAACTAGCACAAGAACAAATACAATCCTATAGGAACTTAATAGAATTTCAGACTGTAGAATATTGCAGAATTCAAAAAAAGTTATGACTGCTATATGAAAATTCTTATAACTTCATTGACCAATCGCTCACAACTTTAGGAGCAAAAATTGAGAAACCACCAGAAGTTCAAAAAAACCAAGAACTAGTCACCTCATCAAAATGCCTCTTCCCGCGGCTCCAGTCACCCGGCAGCGATGGTCCTCCATCGTCATCCTCCTCCTCGACCCCGTTGGACCCTCCACTACTCCCTGGCTCGCCAGCATAGCCGCTACTGCTGGGGCTAGGCAGCGCCTCGCCGTCCAATTCCGATCTCTCCCTCCGGTCTTCAGGTTCGCCACGAGAAGCAGATCCAGCCAGACCCCGAACTAAAGGAGACCCCTTCTCCGTGACCTCGATCTCATCCGCTGTCTCGTAGAAATCCGCGGGCAGGGATCTGTTGCCAGCCGGTCGTTCGGCTCCCGCGGCATCGTTGGAGACCTCCAAGGTGAGAGACCGCATCTGTGCGAGCTGGGAAGGTGCGGCGCCAGGCGTAGAGTCAGACTGGTGAGGGTTTGGATCGGCGGCGACGTCATCGGAATCCATGGCCCGGATTTCGATGGAATTCGCCTTGGGAATGAGGGTTTTAATGGATCGGTGTCAGGGATCGAGGGGAGAGAGAGAGAGAGACACGAGCCTCGTCCTCCGTCTTCCACCCAGCGATTGCAACATTTGGCTTCTGTCTTGGCTTGACCGGTAGATCGCAGGAGAGAAAATTAATTTTAATTATAGGAAAAATATAAATAATGGGCCAACATGACGTCTGTGCAAGTAAGATATGCCCCCCATGGAAAAGCGCATTCGATTCGATCTTTAAATGTGGGCTGCGTGCGGCACAATGTCGGTGAGCGATTGCGCTCTCAATTGGCCGGATAGCTCTGCACATTGGGCTCTCAATCGGTTCGTTTTGGAATAAGATTAAAAAAAAAAAAATCAAAATCTATCATAAAGATTCACTGGAGGAATATTTATATAACTTTATCCCATAAGAATATTGCAACGAGCTTAGAGACTCTTCCTTACCCTTTTATCATTTACAATTCTTTAAAAAATAATAAAATAATATTTTATCATTTACATTTAATTTAAGATTATAATGTATATAATCTTAAAAAATTAAATTATTATAATAAATATCAAAATTTATTTTTCATTTATTTTCTCTTTAATCTTCGATTCATCTTATTTTATCATCTATTTCATTATTTTAAATCATCTTAGGTAATTATAAAAAAAAAAGGATGAGAAGAAAGGAAAAAATGAGGAAGAAAAGAGATTATAAATAATGAGTGAAAATATTTTATTATAATTAAATGAGTGAAAATATTTTATTAGAATTATTAAGCTATAAATTAAGAAACATATAAATGGATAGCTTAAAAATATTCAAAGTTCTTAATTAAAATTATAAATAATAAAAAAATAGATTATAAATAGTAATCTCCTTTTACAATTGGTTGTCAAAGTAATCAGGGTCAAAAATCATCTTTACAGTAGATTTACTCTGTTTCTAAGTGAGAAGATATTGCTATCCCTATAAGTTTTCCAATCAAATTATAAAAATTAATTAAAATTAATATATACTAAAAATAATTATGTTTGAAAATGTTTTCAGATCGAATTGTGAAAATTAATTAAAATTAATATGTGAAAAAGAAAATACATCACATTGAGATAATTCCCATATGTGCTTTGTATGAACTGCTGTCGTCACACCTTTGGTTTGTGAAGCGTCATATTTTATATATTTTTATTTTAATAATAATAATAATGATAATAATAATAATAATAATAACCGTTGTGTGGCGAACGAAGGGAGCGGATATCCAACAACATCATCACGGAAACGAGATAAGGCAAAAGCGGCTCCTCCTCCTCCTATAGAAGATATCGTTTCCCCAACCACCCTCAGTTCCAACACACCGAGAGCACGGTCGCTGCTACCTCCTCTTCCTCCAAGAGCTTGAGAGAGGGAAATGGCCTCTTTGCCGCAGGTTCCTGCAGCCCGTCGGGCGCCGTTCTTGAACTCTTCCTCTTTTACTTCATCCCACAAGGTACTCTTCCTTTCCCTCCGTGCCTTTCTTACGGCGTTGCAGGAACAGTGTCACCGACGTTTGTGTGGGTTGCTTTGCTTGTGCGCTAGTTTTTGTCGCAGGGCCCTGCGTTGTTCCCTTGCTGCTACAGCCGAAGAAGGCCTGCCTTTCAGGTTAAAGCTGAGGCTTCTCCAATTTCCCAACAAGGTAAGCTGATGACCTCATCGCCTTGCTCTGGCTTGTGGTGTTGCCGTAGGAACTCTAGGTTTTAACTGTTGCGATAGGAAGAATGGCTGGGTTCATCAAGATACTGCTCGAATTGATCGAGCTAATTCAGCGAGGAATTAGATCCTTATTATATTATTATCATAGCATAATAGCTGTACCTAATTTTGATGTAGAGCAAAAATTGATCATCTAGATTGTAGACTTGCACAGAAGCAAATGTTAGGTGTTTGGTGAACCATGTCAAGAATTGGTAAAATTTTACTGAAATCTTGTTTCATGGCTCAGAATGAGATGCTTAGGTTGCTGATGTTTGAGACATATGGCTTCATGCATCTAGTAACTTGATAGTTGTCATATTCTCACTCAAAGCTGTAATATAGTAGAAACTCGCAGGTAGACAATTTGCTGCCTTAAAGCCTTTACTTTCGCAATTGCTATTCATCTTCCATCAGAACTTCAAAAAGGAGTTAGGTTTTGCTAGCTGCATTGACCGTCATCTCTTTGTTTTTGCAGAGGGATCTGGGAGGCGTCAATCACTAGTCCTAGGAGCAATTACCTTTTTTGGCTCTCTATCTCATGCTAATTCCGCATCGTGTAAGTGTTGCTCCAAACACTTGTCATGGTTCCTTGAAGGGGAATGTGTCTTGCATCCGCTTAAGAAGAATTGGAAGTACCACTGAGTACTGCCTGCTAATTTGTGCAATTTGTTAATTCATAGAATTGTGATGGATTTCTGAAAAGAACCCTGATATGGCTCAGTTGCAGCAGAGGCTAAGAAAGGATTTCAAGCTGTCTTAGATAAGAAGGATGGTTACACATTCCTCTACCCATTTGGATGGCAGGTGAACATTTTTCTCCTTGCTTATCATCCCCAGAAAAAAAATCAGGCATCATTATAAATTATTCATGCTGGTTACATACTTCAAAAGTTCAAATATCTTATAGATCTTTTTGATCCAGGAAGTCATAGTCCAGGGGCAAGATAAGGTTTTCAAAGATGTGATTGAGCCCTTGGAAAGTGTTAGTGTCAACATGGTTGCAACCGGTAAGCAAGATGTCAGGGACCTCGGACCGCCACAACAGGTTAGCTTTTATTTTTGTTCCTGAAAACAAGTTTTGGTTGTCACCAGCTATATGCTGAGTTACTTGAAATCCCAGGTTGCTGAAGCTTTAGTTAAGAAGGTTTTATCTCCTGCTTCACAAAAAACGAAGTTGGTTGAAGCAGCCGAGGTTTGTTCCTCGTACCTTCATTTAACTGATACAGTAGATATAATATAATAAAAACTTTATGCAAATTACTAAAAAACTAATCATATTTCCTCATATAATTAGAATTTGAATTGTATACTACTATGACATAGAGAGTATATATGACTTACAGTGTGAGTTTCTAGTTAGAGATGGCACTTGATCTTTTGTCATCTAGGTATCTGAAATTATGATTACATGATTTAGTGTTTGTATAGTACTTTTGAAGATGATCTGCTAATGGACTGTCTGATGAAATTTTCCTGGTTTTCAAGGAGTCACGGTATAAGTTACAACTAATATATCAATCTTGTCTGACACTTATCTCAAGAGAATAACTTTCAATGCATGAGTTTGAGTGTCGGTATTAATAGAGAACCCACAGATTTTACCAAGAACTTGTAAGTTTATACGAAGAACTTGTAAAAAGCTGCTATTTCTCCTATACTTGAGCAATAACTTTTTTCCTTGCCTCTCCAAGCATTAGCATGCCTTGTATACTTTTACCTAAGGATGTTGGTCTGAAACCTCCTTACTTGCTTTGCTAAGCTTAAGCCTTCCCAACTATTTTTTAGAGACAGAGAACCATGAGGAAAAGCATTATCTCCAACTAAAGTAATCTCAATTTTTATGCAAAAAGAGTTTCAATAACTATCCCATCTTCTATTCGAGGCAAAGACTATCAAAGACCTTTCTTAACTCAAGTATGAAGCATTTTTTCAACTTGAGGTGGATAACCTTCCTAACTTGAGGCATAAATTCAAATTCTATCATAACTCGAGGCAAATTTTATTTGTATTGAGGCAAAAGCCTTATGAGGCACCTTTGGATGAAATCATGAAAAAGATGATTCATCCATATTATTAGACAGCCCTGATTAGTAGTCAAAGCCTTAAGGTTGGATTCATAATTATGGCAACTTTCTTGACTCCCAAATGCAAGGCAGTGACCACTTTAGTAGCTACTAGTATGAAATGAAAATGGTTAGATTAAAATGAAATAGCATAGTTCATGTAGTTGCAGCTGGAATGTATAGTTGAATTTTTAATTCTTCTTCCATAACGTGAGCTTGATGAAGAGATAAGAGGCCTCGATGGTGAATGTGGTTGGAAATCCAAGATAGTGACCAACCAAAATGACTCAATTTATTGTCTTCATACAGAAGGATGATAGAATACTTGGAAAATATTTCAAAATCATCACAAACCCACTTTTTCTTTTCTATTGGAATTTCTATATTATTATATGATTATTTTTTAATTTTTTGTTCCTTATGACTTAATGCACCTCTTGTAGAAAAGACTTGAGAAACGCAAAATTCTGTAGGTGCACAGAAAAAGTAAGTCATCTCAGATTAGTTTTGCCAGGTGTGACAATGGAGTCCTAAGAAAACTTCACTAAGAGGAAGAGCAGGATTGATGTTCATATCGCAAAATATGTGATTGACTGTGCATTTTGAGTGGATATTGGATTATGATTCTACTATATTGGTTACATTTGAATTATTGTATCAAAGAAGTTAAACAAACTTGTATTGCTTGACCCAGCGTGATGTTGATGGGAAAGTTTACTACACCTTCGAGTTTATTGCACAGGCTCCAAACTACACAAGGCATGCTCTCGGTGCAATTTCCATTGGAAATGGTATGAACTCTTACAGCTTGTAACCTCCTTAAACTGTAGGTCCTATAGAAAGTCTTTGTTGAGTTGTTTTCATTTACTTTTCTTTTGTATGCTTTGTTCATAAACCTACTACCTGTGCAATTATAGTTACCCTAGCTATTCCTGTTGCAATTAATATCATCAGAAACGAATTTAAGTCATAGTGCTTCTGTATGAAACTGCCTGGAAATGGATCCTTGTAATCCGAGTAACAAGTAAAAACCCTGTATAGGTTAACATTCAAAGAAATGCTCTACATGTCATCGACAGCTGCACCTCACAAGTTCCTCACAACTTTGTTCATGGCAATAACCTCATCTTGGGTTAAGTCATAAAACAAAATGGTGTACTTTCCGTAGAAATTTTCTTTTCTTGAAGCAACTGCAACCAAAAGCCATTTTCAGGAATTTATGCATTATTCAGTTTTCAGCATCTGAAATGCATGACTGGAAATAATTTAGTAATTTAAATGTTGTTGAAAAATGGTTGTGGTACAATGTTCCATTTTGCTCTCAGGTGTGCCATCACAGTAGGATGGAGATTGACCTTTTAAGCAAGATTAGTATCATTGTTAACCACTAAATTATCGGGCTGCTAAGCCTCTATAGGATGAGAGTTTGTTAATATGTAAGTGGGTATGCTCGTATAAAGATGGGGTTCCTTAGAACCTTGCTAACTACGTATGAGGTTCTTTTTTGGCATTCTTGGCAGGTAAATTTTACACTTTGACGACAGGAGCCAACGAAAGGAGATGGGGGAAGATGAAGGACAAGCTGCAAGAAGTCGTAGACTCCTTTAAGATCTTTGACGTTTGAGGCCACGGCGGATAGAAATTTTTTTCTCTACTTTTTGATGTTTGCTTTCTCCGGTAGCCCATTTGTGCAATTTCTTCTTCTGCTGATCTTATTGTTACATGCCAAGTGAGATGAAACTATTGACTTGCAAACCTGTGACTTCCATTTACTCCATTCTTTCCACCATCTTCTTTGGCATCGTCTATCAGATCAAAGATCCGAGGTCCGAAATAGCATATTACATGGTAATGAGCCTACACCTGTATCTTAGCTCAAGAAGTGGCAGTGCTTTGATCCATCAGGTTTAGCAACCAGAATCTGCATCTATGGTTGCACGGTTAAGCGCATTGAAGACTGAACTTCCAGGTATGACCATAACAAATAACAGTATTAAGATGTGAGCTACAAAGTAGATCCTCATCACTTTGCAGTATACTATAGGAGATAGCAGAAGCTGCAAAGCCAGATTCGTAATCTGAAGATGAGCTACAAAGTAGATCCTCATCACTTTGCAGATAGCAGAAGTGATGATTCGTAATCTGAAGATGACAGCTTACTCCTTTTCAGGCTGCAAAGTTTCCTACTAAAGTTCTCAATATAGGAGAACGAAAAAGTGGCAAATGAGCTGCAGGTTGAAGTAGATCACTCAAGCAACTTCAAGCTGAAGCGCAGAGAGAGAGAGAGAGAGAGAGCTGGCAAAAGTATATGTGCATCTTGAATTGTCTTCATCTAAAAGCATTCATGCTCCTCTGCAAGTACTTTTCAAGGAGGACTAGGATACAATTAACCTCCTTCCTATTGGGTGCCAAACCTAAAAAGCAACCCTTAATTGCATGCATGAATACAGAGATGACTTCATTAAATGGATGACAGGTAGCTCTCCCTGGTGGTTTTAATACCAGCAAAGGAGCTGCATGGTTATGCCAGTAGCTCATTTATGGTGTCTACATGATGTGATTGACCATTCGAAATCACACTCGGATCAGTTTTTTTTATGACTGTTGTATCTTGTTCCATTAGCTGGTGATAGTTCAGACAATAAATAGTAGTTTTGCTTGACAATAGGTTTAAAGACGTGATAATGGAGTTGCTGTCGAGATATTTGGAGAGTTCACAAGGCCCATTGGTTTCTGCCCCAAGGAAACCATCGATATTTGCTGATGAATTGTTATTGCTATGGGACGGTAATGTAGATAGACAATGTCTCTGTTATCCATGGAATGTGGAGAAGAAGATGGATGATGAATTGTCATTTGCTTAATTACACAGGTTTTAAGCCTGTTAGGGAACGAAATGAGACGGATGTACTCAAAATCTTCTTGCATGGGTTTAGTGGGTTCATAACCATGAACTCCGAAGAATAGGATCAGACCACCTACAGATAGCTGTTGAATCTGGTCAAATCTATTGAAATTAGGGAAGAAATCAGCTGAAATCTTTGACTTTGAGATCGGGAATGACAGAGAGGTGTTTTCCTGGTATTGTAGCTGGCTTCCGGTAGGGGCCTCTATCATCAATAGAGAGCGGCTGCAAGTTTTAAGTGCTGGTATGCCTCATCAGGCTAAAGGTTGCTTGCTGATATCACTGTGAGCAAGAAGTAGTTGATGTGGTTGGGAAGAGATAAAAAGCAGATGCAGAATCACAGAGAGATAACTCCGTTCTTTTACCAAGGAAAACTTAGTAAAAGAGCAGTCTGGGAGTCAATAAAGGAGCCTTTTTGCCTGGTGGCATAAGAGAGAATCCCAGCTTTCTCCTCCATCTTCTGGTTGGCTAGCAGCTACTACTCAGCTTTTGGGATCCTACAAGTTTCACCGTGTTGTTTCCACAGGCGAAGCAATCAATAGATGCGGCGTTTGTCTTCCATCGTCCTACTGTGACACAAGGCATTCTGGAGCAGATCTATGGAGTTAATGCCGCTTGGAAAACTGCATTAGCTGCTGCCATCTACTGCGTAAAAGAACAGCTAAACTGAATGCTCGAGTGACATCTACTACGAATACTAAGACATACTATCAGAATCGGATTGAGTGTTCTGAAAATAATGATACGACGCATGATTCTGGAAATCATTCGAGTTATTTCACTGCGCTGGGTCAGATCACCCATTGGAGAGCTGAGAGTACTGGCTAGTGATGTAGCAACAAGTCTACCGAGTTCAAGGTGGCTTTCATTTCTTGTCACTTGCCAGCTTTAACAAACGTAAGAATGTATGATACGTTTTTAGACAAGATCTTGACAAGGGTGATTGATTTGTAGCCACAGCAGAAGCATGCAGTACTGTCATAATAAAAAAAAGTTGGATATAGCGTTACACAAATCCAGATCTCATCAGCACAGGAGTTTCCTATGGAGATAGAAAAGAAGGAACTATAACCATCACTGGTCACTCTAAAGCTGCTTCATTTTTCTCCCTCTGCATCTGTACCTTCTGTTTGCATCTTACTGAAGCCAATACCAAACACTCAGCTGCAGTTTTAGTGGCGCCAGAACCAAAGAATTCCGATGGTCTATCACACAGCCTGTGGCCCTAAATCTCTCTCTCGCTCTCTCTCTCTTTCAATCTATTCGATAGTAATTTACCTACGGCTACGTAAGGATGAAGGGGGTTGTATTTATTGTCTTTATTGACTGGTCGGAACCATTAAAGGCTTGATATCTACAAGTCAGCCGAGTACTGTTGCAGGCCTGGCAGCTTTTACAAACAAGAGACAGACAAGAGAAGAGAAAAAAAATCAAAAGCAACAGAACAGGAGCAGTGAAGAAAGAGAATCCCTGTGACAAAAGTCCACCAATATATAAAGAGAATATGATAATGCATGCAGATTGACGTACTGACTGGCTACTGAGTCATACAACGAGATTCTCTTCTACATGGAGGGGAAAAGGGGTTCGATAGAGAGCCAAACATAGTTCCATACGACCAGTTAGAGATGAGATCGAGGGAGATTAGTTTGTTCCCCTCAGCTGGGGGATGCAGACCTAGACTTGGAGGTGGTGCACTCGTCCTTGAGGCCAGTGCTTTTTGTAGGGAAGAGATCAAGAGTCTTGAGAGGTTTGCAGCATGGAGGATTAGTGGAGTGAATGACCATCTTCGCCAGCCATTCATGCCCATTCAATGTGTTGTTTGTCAACGCAGTTACTTCATCACCTTTGGTCTCCAACTTGCACAACAAATTCAGCCCCTGGGTTGCAGCCGCATCCTGCACTATGCACGGTATCAACATGGATGATAACAACAAGTAACATTCCTTCATACTATAATTAAAGGGGCAATAACTTTTTATTGTAGAAGATGGGTTTTTAGATGCACTAGTTGTAAGCGCTGTATGACTACTACAGAATCGTTCTTAGCTTGGTAGAATCAATAATTGTATCCGACTCGATTAGCAAACCAAGAGAATCTGGTAAGGAGAGGAAACCTGATGAGGGAAATGAGAGGTGGGGATATGATGGTGCAGAAGAGGAGCGTCCTGGAAGCAGTGCAACTGGCGACGAGGGAACAGCGGAAGTGGATAACCTGAGCAAAGAAGGTGGTGGTGGATGCTAAGCCTCCTGCGGAGCTTCTGCCTTTCTCTAGCTTTATGGTTTTGGAACCAGTAGAACACATTCTTCCCCTCTATCCTGCCGTAGCGTGAGAGATGAGCTGTTATCTGCTGTATCTGAGAAGCATCTGGGGTGCGAACTCCACTTCTGTACAACTCCTCTAGTATCATCAGCTGCTCCGGCGTAGGACACCACCTTGTGGAAGGAGCTTGAGGCATCTCAAACTCGGCTTTGTCTCCTTTCTGGTGTCTTTGCACTAGTTAGAGTCTGGAAATATATATATATAGAGAGAGAGAGAGATGACGAATCGGAGTGGAGACAAGAGAGACAAAAGGGATGTGTGGACAGCTGCAACATGGGGCCTAAGATAAGAGGTCGGGGAATTGCAAAGGAAGGAGGTAATAAGTACTGTCATGCTGATGTTTCTTTCTGATCACTGGCATTCAGCGGGGGATTCAATGGTGTTGCGACTTCTCTTTCTTCCCCTTCGTTTTTACTCCTTATAACTCCTTTTGCTTTAACTCGTTGCAGCTTATTTTCAGGCTTTCGATCGAGCGAGAGAGAGAGAGAGAAAGGAATTATGGTTCATTACAGATCTGTTGCATAGGTGGATGGCCATTGAAGAGAGGGAATGACACGCAGCTTCTCACATGCCTTTCTGTCTTCCCTTTTGTGTGGGCTTAAATTATAAGGTGATGATGAGCAGTCCAACCATTGAAGTGCATGCACAGAATCTTCCTTGCATCAGATGCTATCCCTGTCGCTCCCTATGGCAAACCGTATGTAAATCTCCACCAATTACTTAGCAAATCCAAAGAAATGCATGCATGCATGCATATTTTGCTAAATGCCATGGAATGGAGTGCAACTAAGAATGATGTCCTTAACCAAATAGAGTAATGAGAGCTTATTTGTTGAACTCATCTTCGACAGGTTCTCTTTGTGGCAGTCAATGGAGGAGGCCAGAATTGGACCAGTTAAGATCCAGGCTACAAAAATTACAACACTCGGTAGCAATCAAAACTCTCAATACTGCTAATTATCCGGAATTCTAATTCTATCAGTAAGATGAAAATATACATTTCGAACTAAAGTTTGAACTAAGATCATTAAATCATAATATAGCTCGATGAGCTAAAAAAAGATAGCTTTTCTGTGACTGAGATCAGAACCAAAATTAGCCTTTGAAGATTCTATAACTCGACTCTACAAACCGAGGATAGCTGCTTCGATGATCAGAGTCTTCGCATCATTTTGCTAAACATTATACTACTTAGATTACCATCAAAATTATTCTTAAAGGGTCTCAGTGACATGATACATGATCAATAATAGAAAAATAATAATCATAATAATCTTCTGTTAAATCTTTCATCACTATTTCATCGAATAAAGTAAAATTAATCTTATATTATCAACTCAATAATAATAATAACAATAATAATAATATTCAGTATCTTACAGACCATTGCAAACGTTAGAAATATTATTGTTCGCATGCAAAAGTATCAGATCGTCATGCAAATTAAATCAATAGGATCTAACGTCAAGACATACAAACACAGACTTAGTGTTTCACGAGGGAAACGAGATGCTTGTATTCTTGGAGGAGTACATACAAAAGGATACATCAAAATATAGTTCTAAGTTGTTAATGACATATGCAAATACAAGACATCCTTTTAAGGATCGTAGTGGCTTCTTAAGATGGTGATATTGATTTCATGTCTGAAAAGATCGCCCAGAGGTCGCTGCAGGTCTCATAATAAACCCTATCGTCAACGTAGTCGCGTGTGTTATTGTCTGTTGTTTTGACGTGCCTTTAAAACCTCGATCGGGTCCTATCTGAATTCAGCATTAAAACACTATGAATCACTTGCATGAACAACTCACATGCACATATGACTACAGGCAGCAGAGGTTCCATTTGCTGTGGGCTCCTTAATTATCCACAATGAGAGACATAGCTAGTCTGTGCTAAGCATCAGTACGAGACAGGTACCGAGGTCCTTTCACAGCAAGGGCCAAGTCCCATGCGGTTGTGGGGTTTCATCCGCAGAGCTGCTGCCATGGATCGAAACTAGTTGGGAGCAAGAAACATAGATGGGGCATGCAGCATGGTTGCGAACTCCCAGGAGGAGATGGAAGAGATCTCAGTGGACTCTAACGACAAGTAGCTCTGGGGCCTGAGTCCTCAACAGGCGCATAGCTTGGGATGCATGTGTAGTCACACATCACAGCCACAGCCAGGCTGAAGGTCTTGGGGAACAAAAGGACTAATTTGTCTTGTCATGCCACATTTACGCTACATGATCCATGAGAGAGAGAGAGAGAGATGGCTGCCTCCTCCTGCCTGTGATAGAAAAGGGCATGCAGTTCCAGTATTTGACCTTGTTTTGACTTTTTCAGACCTTCGATCTTTTTGGTGAACCTCGACAAGGGAGAATTTAGGTGGGACTTTTGGTTCATGATGAGAGTATAAATGAATCGTGTGAGCTGATGGAGAATGGAGAGGGAAAGAAATAATAGTCAAACACCCTATCAAAATAATATGCAGCATTCCACTTTACTATATGGCGTTCTTCTAAGGTTGTGTTACTGAAACTGTGTGAGTCAGTACTTTAGTGTCAAAGGAAGTCACTGTGGAAGCAACCATTGCAATGTATGCCATTAATCCTTTTGTCTTTGCACCCGACAAGGCCAATTTTTTTATCTGCATGCATGAACCTTTTAGCACAGGTGGTGGAAAAAGTTTCATGCACAGATCCTCATCTTATACATTAGAGCATCAGAAGACCTATGGAAAGCTATTCATAGAAGGCAGAAGAAGCAAGAATCCCGATTGATATGACCTCTATCCCCATCATATCTTAAATCATCACATTCTCCTCTCCATTAATATCTCGACTCTGCATGTATCCATCCATCCAAGAGCCTTCTTGTGCTGTTCCCATCGCTCTGCCGATGCTATATCTCCCTTTGCTGCTGCTGCTACTCTCAAGATCTTGTCTTTACCGATAACATTCCAACTTTCAACGTTTCAGATCTCTCTCTCCCCCTCTCTCTCTCTCTCTCTCTCTCTCTCTCTCGACAGCAGTATAGGAGAGAGAGAAGCACAGCATCACCTCGATGTTCACCCCAACGCCTGCAAACCCTGAAGTCTAGTACGTGACAAGACGCTGCTTTTAGCGATGCATGGTTTCTGTCTGAGAGGGTTCTCTATTTGGAGCTAAGCAGCCCGTGGTACTTCTGGTGTGGGTGATGGGTTCACAGTTCTCTGTTGACCGGAGTGCGCCAGGGATAACAAGATCGGGACCCTAAATTTCCATCTCGAGTTTTTCGTTGTTGGGTGGTGGATTCTTCGATGCCTACGTGATGACGACGACTGTGCTGCTTTCAGAGAAGACAGTTCTCTGTTGATTTTTTTTTAATCGTACTTGTGATCTAACGGTAAGCAAAAGTTTTGTTTTTGATATTCCATTTTGGATGATTTTTCTAAAATATATTTATATTTTGAATATTTCTCAAAACTCATTTCCTTCTTTCGTTTCTTTTCAAACAATATTTTTAGTTTAAAAAATATCTCTTAATTTTTTTTAACAGTTTTCAACTGTTATAATATTTTTACTTGGCTAGTTTATAATATTTTTTAATAACGTTTATAGTATTTTATTAATATACTAAAAATATTATAAATATTATTTTTAAACATGATACTATTAAATCTTGTATTTTGATGATTAAACAAATTGATAGAGTTTGTGATATAATCTGCGTTTTGAGTGCGTAGGACTAGCTTCGATCAAGAGAGGTAAATTGATTAAAACAAGAAGAATCGGATGTTGGGTGAGAGTTGAACATGTCACAAGATTGGATGTCGGGTTGGAGGATCGATCGACTTGTCGACAAAAGATTTCGTGCCATGAATTTAGGCATCGGGACCAAGAAGATTGGGCATTACGCCAAAGAGATTGGATGTTGCGAGAAGGCAACATACCGATTAGACAATACGCTAAAGGAGAGGACGATGCGCCAAAGGATTGAATAAAGCGTCGGAAGAACCAATGACATGTCGGATGTTGAACATGTCACAAGATTGGATGTCGGGTTAGAGGATCGATCGACTTGTCGACAAAAAATTTCGTGCCATGAATTTAGGCATCGGGACCAAGAAGATTGGGCATTACGCCAAAGAGATCGGATGTTGTGAGAAGGCAACATGCCGATTAGACAATATGCTAAAGGAGAGGACGATGCGCCAAAGGGTCGAATGAAGCGTCGGAAGAACTAATGACATGTCGGACAATTTATTATTCTTCTTGTAATAATTTGTTTAGATCGAATTAGTTTTAATTGTAATTGGGTTGGTTTAGAATGTAATTAAGCTAACTCAATTAGGAGCCAACTGGGCCCAAATTGGAGCTATTTTGGGCCAAGAGAAAGACTCATTTAGTGACCCAAAAGTTGGGTCAGGCGGTGGCATCGCTAGTGGCTCAGTCTTCGAGACATAGTCTCCAAGATAGTGTCAGACGATAGTACCACCAGATTAGGCGGTGGTATCGCCCAAACTGCTAGTCATAGGTGCCCAGCAAGCTAATCACGTGAGTGATGACACGTGTGACTTAATACAAAATCCTTTTGCTTATTATATTTTGGCATATATCACTTTATAACTATTGCATATATGCATATATATATTGTGATGTCTTTGGATTTGTGGAATGAGAATTGGATTGTGATGAGATCACGATAATGAGATCAATTCATCTTTAAACACAGATCCTAAATAATCTCAGTCATAGGTTACTCGAGAGGGACATCGTGATAACCGGACAGACTTGTGTGCTGTATATCCGTCCATATGATGGATGCAGCTGGTCTTATAGCTGCTCGTGTAGGGACACTAGCGATACAGTATAGGTGCTCATTGGAGAATGAATTCACTGATTGATCTGCTTACGGAATGCTGGATGGTTGATGATGCCTTATTGTCAGATAGCGATTCCGTAGTCCTAGTGGTGTATCTGGTCCTTAGACTTGAGACACCAAGGAT
>LVTN01000678.1:46804-59451 GCA_001649415.1 Musa itinerans | reverse complement strand
TTTTCTTGTTCTTCCGCTATGCATGTGATGTCACCCCCAAGATTTCCCAACACAAACACAATCTCCCAGATTGTGTCAAGCGGTGGTGCCGCCCAGTGTCAATGCTGTAAGCGTGGTACCGCCCAACACAAGTGGTGGTACCGCCAGGACTCGAAAAACCCGAGATGAGATATTTTTTTGGCTCCAATTTTGAAGCCATTTGTGGTCTATAAATACCCTAACTATTTCTACATAGAGCAATAAGAATTGAGCATGAAATTGAGTTGAAATTGGGGGAAAGAATACTTGAGAAAAAAATTAGGAAACTCTCTTAGGATTTAAGATCACTTTTTCTCAGTATTTAGAAGTTCGTCTAAAAAGAGAAGTGAGGTCTAAGAAAAAGAGGCTTGTAAGAGTTGTCTCATAAACTCATAAAAATGAGAAAGAGTATAAAAGGGCAGTTGATCTTCGTTAATTGAAAGAAGATCATTAATAGATGTCAATGACCTCAACGGAAGAGGAATCGAGAGTAGATATATGTCACGACGATCGAATCATTATAAAAATCTGGTTTACATTTATTTTAAGCCTTTTATTTTAATTACAAATAAATTTCTTATTTTCACTATATGCTTTCAAAGTTAAGCATTTTTTATATCAGTTTTTATGGAAACGAAGATTTTCAGAATCGACGTGATTTTTATCGCAAGCATTAATTCACTCCCCCTTTAGTATTGACTCTATCTTAACATATACGTGATAGCATATTATTATTATAATTCACTCCCCCTCTTAGTGCTGACTCGATTCTAACATATACGTGATAGCATATTATATTTTTTTAATTATTATTTCTCATATATCATTTATAATATTATATTTTTAGGTTTATAATTAGTTTGATTAAGGTTAGAAGTCTATTTAGATTATCTATAATATTTTATTATAGTGGTAAAAAATACTATAACTGTATAACAGACTAAAACATTATAACAAGTGAAATTTTTTAAAGGATAGTTTAGGTTTTTTTTTAAATTAGAGATACTGTTTAAATAATAATAATAAGGGTAGTGATTAAAAAAATCCAAAATATAAGTATTTTGGATATTTATTAGCTTAAGCACGATTAATGAAGCTGTCCATAAATGATAGAGCAGTAGCAGATACTGTAGAGTTGGTAGTCTCTTCCATATGCATATATAATATATAGAACTATTAGTTTTATTTAATCGATAATTCGATACATATAATCCAGTAAGTATTTATTAGACACGTTATGTCCACTACTTAAGATATATATAATAATTATTTTTTATCGATGAAGACTCGACATGAAATCCGATCAATATTTATTGATACATCACGTCAATATTGAAGATGACAAAGATTGCGATGAGATATATTTTCTTATTAAAACGAAGACTACAATGATATATAATTTAATTTAAAATTAAATAAATAAATACTTCAGATTTTTTTGACGTTTATGCTCATAATTGAGAGGGGTTTTATCCCTCGATATAATTCTTTTAAGAAAGCATGATATCTTTCGTACTCAAATAAAAACAAAACAAATGACATGAAAAACAATTCCTCACTCACATTTCTTAGCCATCAACATATCTTTTTATTAAAAATATATTAATACGAACAAACCCAACATATCATCGACTATTTCAAACTTTAATGACATGAGATTAACCTATAATTTTTTTTAAAATTTTTATCTGACACATGAATATAGTTTATGACATGGAACCCATTTATATTAAGTTAAAATATTTTTATTTAAGACCATATGATTTAATCTCAAAGAGTACTCCAGACATGCTCTTTAATAATCGTTAGTAATTCATATACTATTAAAAATTCAATTCATATGTCATGTAGGATTCAATTCCTCTGCTCAAATTTGATGTGGAACATTTCTAATAGTCTTTTTTTTTTCTCTCTCTTTTAATGAAGCATTCAGTTCAAACTTCTGATACTGCAATCCGAGAAAGATGGAAGCATGTCATCATCATACAAGAGCAGAAAGATACATGTGAACAACCACCTTATGGCATTGCAAAGCACATTCCTCCTTTAATTGATCTTAGGTTAGCATGCCACTTGCCACCCAAGTAAGCATCATATGAGTAATTAAGGAGTTATTTGTTTGATCATGTTTAGATCAGGCACCAATCAAGCTTGGCCAAGAGAAGCTCCTTCAAGACAAGGCTAATGCGAAGACTATATATTAAAGAGTATTCCAGCTGCCAAATGCTAAAAGACAAGAACAGGAAAACACTGGTTCAGTTTATTACACCCACACACAGTTAACAATGGCAGGAGTTTAAAGGCAATAACACAATGACTAGAATATATGCAATAAGAGATTCAAATTCGGATAGGTAAAATTTCTCTTCCATTAGGTGTCATTTTGGATAGATAAGTATCTCATGAGTTTTAATTAGATTTAAATTACTTCTAGGAGCCCTAACATTCTAACTTTTTGTATAATTAGAATAAGATGTTCAAGAAAATATTTTTTCAGTTAATCAATATTTATTTCTTAAGATATTCTCAGATTAATTTTTTTCTATATTTATGTGAGAGAAGGTATACAAAAAGAGATTCAGATTTAAGTTTGAATTAATTCAAGAGAGACATTGCTTATATTTTGGTTTTTCATACAGTGAAAATTTTAATTTAATGAATATAGATAAATAATATTGATCAACATAAATCTTACATAGATTTTAGCATATCCTTTGATGGTTGATTTTTAAGAATTTTCTTTTGATTTTAAAGTCATCAATCCTTCCCAACAATAACTCCATAGATGACTTCTTGAAAAGTAGAAGCTAAGAAGAAATGACTAAATGACAGAAAATTCAAAGATATTTTTCTGATTTTTTGTTTTTGGAGGGGAGGATGGATCATCTGCCACCGACTACACACTACAGCTACCAAATTAGTGGCAATCCATTACGGTTTGTGCTGTCACTAATATTTAGGGGTTAGCTACAATGCTCCTTTCAGGTGACGAGAGCTGGAATGTCACCAACCACTCATATCTAAACCTTCTCTTGTTCTTGGCAGTACACCATGACAAGCCAATGCCAGCAGCTTTGATGCCCCCTCTTCCCATCCTTGTTGGCTAACCCAAGACAGTCCACTGTACGATTGATCACGACGCACTCGTTCTTTCTTCCTTTAACTCCCATTAAACCTCATGGCAAATTGGTCGAAGAAGCCATTGTTTACATCACAGCGTCACTTTCGATGCTTGTAGCTTAAAAGATAAGCTGTTGGTGTGGAGAACTCGTCCGATGTATATTGGCCGGTTCACCTTTTTCTTTTGTCATACATCCTTGCACTCACCATCCGAGCTTTATCCAGCATCATCCATGGTGGAGTTTTAAGCGTGGCCGCATGACTAGATTTCCATTATTGATTTGTTGCTGTTTACTTGGATGGATAAGCACGAAGGTAGCAGAGGTATCAATCTCATCATGAAAACACTCATTCAACTACCAGTGTATATACATACATACACAACCTCCAAATTTAGATGTCAAATTCTATCTAAAACATCAAGATGTATACCTCTCACCAGATTCACTGAACAAATACATAAGAATCAACACTGCTTGTCATTTGCAAGTATGTCAATGACAAGATGAGTATGATTAAAGGCCATCAAGATCATCACAATAGTGCTGCCAAAGTCGATATAGTCTCTCAAAGTGTTTACTGTTGTGACTTGTCGAAGCAAACGATAACTATACCCCACGAGAACACATTCCATGCCGGTGCTCAATTACCAGACGTAAATTTAGAGTACTCTCCTGCACAAGAAGAAATATTATTGCATGACACAGAGAAAAAAGGTGTGTTAATCTTGTGATGCAAATGCAAGATGAATTGAAGAGAATTAGTAAATGGTCATCCATTTTAAGTCAGAAAAATCAAATTAAGACCATTCAATACATCAAAAGGAACGTGTTGCTAGCTAATGCTTTGGACTTGTGAGCACATTACGATCATCAATCTGCTTACTGATTTATGATTCGGTATCCAGATATGCATCCTCACCAGCTTTCGAGATCAGGGATGTGCTTAATCATTTTTTAAGGAAGCAAACTGGTGTGATATTTTCATTTAGAAAACACTTTTCACAGTTCATCAACAGCCTGCCATATCATCGTCCATGTGATCTTTGACAAGGCTTGAAAGTAGAGAGAGAGAGAGAGAGAGAGAGAGAGAGAGAGAGAGAGGATTTCATATCTATGGATTCCGTATATGGTCTACATTTCTTTGCTCGCAGCTTCGCTGCTTCCAATGTCCTATAACCTCAAAATAATACCACCAAGCTTAGTTTAATAGCGTTCTGCACCTCGTCCGTGACGGTCGGTGAGTGTACCGCGAAGCACGTTATCCCGCTCTCCAGCTCGTTAGATCCCGAATCGACCATTCGTCTCCCGCCACGTCGGATACTTGACTCTTGATCGGGCAGTTATCCGACCCAAATATCTCTTTTACCCGACCAATAAATTTTTTTGTACCCATGAGTCGGATACCTGCTATTCGATTGGTTTCGATACGCATTCCCGGTGGAGCCAGCGACGGAACCCACCTTCTCTCTCTCTCTCTCTACCCACACCTGGCTTCATATCTTGCAACTGCTCTCTCTTGCAAGGAAACGAGGGGAAAGCGGGGTGATAGATTTCCTCCCTTGTTCTCTCGGTTTGCTCCGTTTGGTGTCGAAGGTTGAGGCGGGAGAGACCGAGAGATTCATTCCGACGAGGTGGGAGGCACGACAAGGTAATGCGCTGTTCCGAATTCGCATCCGTTGATTCGTTAACCAGCTCCTAAGATAGGGTTCCTCTTGTCCACTTCGATGCATCTTGTTCCTTTCCCCTTTCGCCTCGTACCGTCTATATTTTGCTAAAAGCCCTGTCAAATCTGGTTTTGTACTCTTTCTTCCTTTGCAAGAACATTATATTTCGTTGGCCGAAAAGATGTTTTTTTTTTTTTGGTAATTCCATTGATCTCAGTGGATCGGAATGAAGAGAGAATCTGAGTGGATCAGGATGTGCTGTTTCGAATGCGTTTGTTCTGATGTGTTGATTTGAATTCCGTGAAACTAGTTTAGTTGCTGTGAATTAGAAGAAGGCAAGCGAGAACATGGGGAAGAAGGCAAAGTGGTTTGGGGCCGTGAAGAAGGTCTTCAGCCCTGAATCAAAGGAGAAGAAGAAAGAGGTCCGGATTACGCCCTAACTCCTTTGCTTATCTGTTCTGTGCTACCAAATTGCTTCTGAATAAAGAGAAAAAAGTCGTCTTTGGTCTTCATTTCACCAGAGGTTGAGGAAGAAATTGGGAACGAGGACATCCAAAGCTGCAGATCCATGCCCCGCTGACTCGCTAGAATGTGCTGTTCCTCGCGAGGTACTTCCTCCACCTCAGACTCATCCGGAGGAGGATGAAGTAGTGGAGGTTGAGACTGAGCAGAGCAATCCTGCTCCCCCTGAAGCACTTGCCACCCCTGCTGCAACAGATCCTGTTGCTACTGTTGAGGCTGAAACAGAGATCATTCAACTTGCAGCCACTACAAAGTTCCCCGGCAAGACGAGGGAAGAAATTGCCGCAATCGAGATCCAGACTGCCTTCCGAGCCTACATGGTTTGTGGATTCAGTCCTCTCTCATATCCATCCTCTACACAGAGGTTACAAATAAGCAGTATACGATGAAATTTAGTAGATGACATTTGTGACCGGTAGGCTGATTGATGTCGTTAAATATTGTCTTGTATTCCTGCATGATAGTTAAGACTAGTGAGCTTTTGGTGAGAACATTTGTTCATCTTACATATAAAGGTCAACAAGGCAACCTCATTTTGTAATTTCCCAAGAAGCCCATTCGTTAGTGCAAGTTCATCCACCAGAAGAATTACAAGCACATTGTTTGCTGCTTTGGTTCATCTTCTTATATGCAAAAAATCATTGATCATCAGCTGTAGACTTCTCAATAAATCATTTGTCTGTTCAGCATCCTTTTCTTCACGTAGGTCTATCGACAACAGTATTTTCCTTATTTTGTACAGATATTGCTTTTTCCATCTTAAATCATCAGTTTTCTTGAGATTATGTTTCATCAACATAATGAGATCTCTGAAGGACTTCAGCAGATGTCTAAAAGCTGGCCTTTGTGTATCTTGACCCAGATATGATTATTGGACTAATTTGCAACCTTTTTGCTTGGTTTACCGTCGATTACTGAATTATCCTTCTTCAAGTTTGCTGCTATGTAAGTCTTAACTTCTATAGCTGGTTGAAGGACCTTGACATGTTTTATCATTTGTTTTCTTATGTGAAGGCTAGAAGAGAACTTCGGGCCATGAAAGGATTGGTCAGGTTGAAGTCACTAATACATGGCAACTCTGTTAAGCGCCAAGCCACGACCACATTACGCTCCATGCAGACACTGGCGAGAGTTCAATCGCAGATCCTTTCAAGGAGAATGAGGTTTATGGAAGAGAACCAGGCTCTGCAGCGGCAAATGCTGCTTAAACATGAAAGAGACCTTGAGAATTTGAAGGTAAACTTCTGCTCCAGATGTCTCAGAACTCGCCTTTTCTTGCTTTCATGTGTTAGAAGAACATGATCGGATGAAAGACTCTGTCCTCTTCTTTATCTGTCTGATTTCTCTTGTTCTCTTCCCAAGCCATACTTGCATTGACTACCATTCAGCTACAAGAGAACACCATTCGAAGCATGTTGAACATCTTCACCCAGCTATGTTTTGTTGACTGGCAGATGGGAGAAGAATGGGATGATAGTTTACAATCAAGGGAACAAATTGAAGCAAGTCTGTTGGGCAAGCAGGAGGCTGCAGTAAGACGAGAAAGAGCACTGGCTTATGCATTCTCTCATCAGGTAAATGGCCGTGGTCTAGCTTTGATAAGATTCTGCGGCTTCAAGTACTTCAAGCTCTTGAAAATTGCTTTGCCTCAGTGGAAAAGCACCTCAAAATCGACGAATCCAATGTTTCTGGACCCCAACAACCTACAATGGGGTTGGAGCTGGGTGGAGCGGTGGACGGCAGCGAAGCCATGGGAGACGAGGGGCACAACAGATAAAGAACTCAGCAACGGGCGTGCCTCTGCCATGAGTGCCACTGAGAGCGATGCTTGTGCAGAAGTGAATCCAGACAAGCTCTCTCCAGCTGCCCGTAAACCCTCAACGGTACCTCCCACGAGAACCCCTCGGTTAACAGGGAAGACGAAATCTGCAAGCCCGAAACTTGGGTCGGCTTCATCGATCATCAGCATGCAGTCAGAGAGATCCAGGAGGCGCAGCTTGGAGACAGCAGCGGCAGCACCGGCGAGGGACGACGAGAGCTTAGCAGGTTCGCTGGCTGTTCGTAGCTACATGGCTCCCACGGAGTCAGCAAGAGCCAAATCCCGCCTCCAGAGCTTGTCAAACGACGATGCCGAGGCTCCAGATAAAGCTTCCATGGCTCCCGCGAAGAAGAGGTTGTCTTTGCCTACCGGAGATAGGCATAGCGCAGCGCCTCCAGCTGCGATGAGACGGAAGTCGGGTCCTCCGAAGGTGGATGTGGCATCTGCGAAGGATGGAGCAGGTCCAGATTTGACCACGATAGAATCGACAGGGGAGATAATGTAGTTCTGAAATGAGAAGACCCAACTGTTACCTCAAATTTACTTTCTGATCATGATTCAAATCATTTGAAGTAAAAATAGTTGTAAGTGACGGCTTAATTTACAGTGATTTGTTCTTTTGTATGAACACACTTTGGCGATGAGGGGTTAATCTCAATCATGCATCGATGGTACGAGGCATTTCCAATCCCGATGAGGGGTTCTGTTCGAGTAGAGTTCTTTCGGCGCCTCCGTATGACGAGATCAACGAGGATGGGTGTTCCGGATGCCCTCAAGGAAGCAGCTTTTGTTCAAATCATTTGTGTAACATGTCTCGAACATCTTCTGTTCTTGTTGATGAGCTATGGATTTGGTTTCAGGGTTTCGAGGCTTCAGCCAGGCATACATACTGCTTGCTAGCGCGGCTCTCGTCGGAGGTCGGATGGAATTACTATTGACACTGTTGAGGTCAGATCAAATCGGCTCTGTGCTCTCTATGTTAAAAGTGCATGGGACAGAAGTTACTGGCGCTTCATTGATCGATCTCTTCTCGTTCACAGAGAACGTTTTGAGACGTGAGACGGACATGCTAGTGATTTAAAACTTGATAGCAAGATCTACAACACAAAGTAGTGTATACACAGACTGCCTCCCCTTCGCCGCCCAAAAGCAAACCTCCATGAGTACCAACACAAGCACAAGACTCGACACCAAGGACACCTATGACACGGACACCATCCTACAGCACACTACGCATAACACTATTACCTACCTGTATCTAACACATTTATGGTAAGCTTCCTTCACCGGAAGAAGTTAGTCATTGTGCTTCCTGTACTTGGACTCGTCGATTTCGATACCTTCCCTCTGCGCACGCTCCCCTCCCGGCTCTTCCATGGTACTCAGCCCGCCTTTGCGCCCCATCTCATGATACCCTTCCGTCCCCATTTGCTCTCTCCTCGTCTGCCCTCCACGACTCCGTCCTACACATCGACAGCATTGCAGTTTCATGGCATAACTAAATCGGAGAAGATGCAGAAAAAAACTACTACTGTTCGGTGATGGTATGAGCGTATGTAGTACAGACCTTCAGCGAGGCGTTCCTGTGCATCGAGGCTCTTCCCGCCGGTTCCGCCGGGGACGACGGTCTCCCCGCGCCTCGCCTTCTCGTCAAGCTCACGCCTTTCCTGCTCCGACGACATCCTTCCGAACCTCTCGTATCAACCCTCGTAGGACCTCTTGATAACGTTCAAACACCGCACGTAGGCTTCAAAGCGACGAAGCTCTTATAAAGGAGCAGCGGGCGGTGGGGAATGTGATAGCTAAGCGACACGTAGAATCGAACTTGGAGGAAGAGGAGGGCGTGAGGGTTGACGAGGCGACACGTTTGGCGCGCGAGACGGCCGCAGAGACACGAGTCCGTCGGCTTCCCATGCAACAGGTGCAAGGTGATGTATGTGTCCCGGTATGAGGATGAGAGTCTTCCTGTGGGAGTCGACGTCGATTGTGTACGATCAAGTGGCATTTTGCTGTCCCAATATACGTCACTGTAGCCTATTAGTGTCTCCCATTTGCTTTGTCCGGTGGCACAAATCATAATATTAATGTATACCGTTTAACAAGATTAATTAGCAAGAAGAAGAGATGGTACAGTACAAATGACAAATCCATGGGAACGCATAGGCCTCCAAATGACATGCAAAACTAATTGTTCTTCGAACTTAATATAAGTCCACATAGGGAGCAGTCTTAGTCAACGGAGACGCTTCAGATCGGTTGTAATAGTGAAGGGGAGGGCGAAATCCATCAACTTTCAACTTCTACAAGACTACGACCTAATACATTTTTTTTTCTTTATTTTTATTTTTAAGGTGATGTGCGTAGATATCATTAAATATAGATGTATTTGAAAATATATTTAAATATACATTGAGGATCCCATGTATATTTTAAATATAATTTAATATTTGATAATTATTTTTCAAATCATGTTTCATCTGAATGTTGTATTACAAATGCTCAAATGTTGATGTTATCTTAACATTATCATTCCAATATTTATGAGATGCTAATATAATTTTTTAAATATTTAAAATATATTATGATATTATTTAAAATTATAAAATTAATATATTTTAGTGAAAAACTAACATGATTCATGTCTTCTATTTTAAATATTATTTTATATTTATTTATTATAATTATAGGTCATATAATTTTTTTCTAAGATTACACATATTTATTTTATTTACTTATTAATTTAAATAAAAAAATGTATTGCTTTTGAATAAATAATTAAAATATTAAAAAAATAAAATTATCATGTAATATTCAATGAACTTTTGAAATATGATTTTACCAAGCAATTTATCAAGTACTTGAAAAGTATTTTATAAATGACATTCACTTAAGGTACAATAAAAATATAAATATATTCTCAAACATAACCTACAAAGCTTCTGTGCTGGTTGATTTGTCACGTCCGAAGGCAACGAAGAATGAATCCTCGCTTGGCTATTGGGAAAAAAACGTATTTATGGTTTAGTCCGGAATTTGCTTCAGTAATTCTAATAGTCTTTTATATTATAATGCTTTTCAAGCTCGCTCAATCCACTCTCAAGCCAAACTTGTGACCCACTTGGATTCGTTTCATATTTATCTATAGCAAGTTTGACTCACAACAATACTTTAGAAACTGTGTTTGGACAAATCCTCATCTCCACGCGATAACTTCGCATCTTTATACCACTTCGCTATTCTTTGCTTTTATTGTTTCTTATACTGTAATTTATCCAAGTAAGACTATGTATGTTAGGACACCATTGCTGCTGTCGTGTCTTTCTCTACTCCGGTTTCCGCTTGTACACACGTTTGATTCAACGAATCCAGACAATCCAATGTCTCTTCGCGTTACTAGGCATGCATGCTAGTTATAATTATTCTGTAAGTCAATGTAGTAAGCGATGATATATATATTATTTGATATTTTATTATCTTTTATTATATATATATATATAATGATGTTTATGGATCTGTGCAATAAGAACTGGATCGTGATGAAATCACGATAATAAGATCGATTCACCTTTAAACACAGACCTTAAATAATCTCGATCATAGGTTACTCGAGATGAACATCGAGATAACCGAATAGACTAGTGTGTTGTATATCCGTCCATATGATGGAGGTAGCTGGTTTCATAGCTGCTCGTGTGGGGACACTAGGGATACGATGCAGGTACTCTTTGAAGAATGAGTTCACTGATTGATTCACTTATGGAATGCTAGATAGTTGATGATGCCTTATTGTCAAATAATGATTCCGTCATCCCAATGGTATATCTGGTCCTTAGACTTAAGACACCAATGATGTCATGTATGAGTACTCCACTCTTTGATACCAGACTTATAGGCCTAGAAGTTTTAGATATAGCACAGTTAGTTATCGGGAGTGGCAGCCAACCTTACGAAGACTATTGAGTGTCGATAGAGGATCATCTACTCTTGATGTCATGAAAGGAATATCTCATGTGTTCTTAATCAGACAAATCCCTGACCATGATCATTCGGATCGAGAGAGAAAGAGTTTTCTTGGAGAATCTGATTAGAGCGAGACATAAGTAAAAACTGTTTGGGCCTGATAGTACCATGCCCAGTATACGGTCTTTGTGGTATTAGAGGGATGAGGGACAATAGATATATGGTAACTGAGGATAGGTAGGTCAAAATGATTGGATTCCCATGTATCGTCTGACGGCTATGACGTAGTAGCATAGTGTCAAGATCAAGAGTCCGAGGTTGACACTAAAAGGGGGTATGAATTAGTGCAGCGGTAAAATCACGTCTTAAAAAACTTCGTTGCGATTAAAACCGTTTCCGACGTAAAACCGTTTAGTAAAGGTAATGCTTTGAAAGTATATGTAAGAGAGTAGTGGATGTAAAGAGCAAGTAAGGAGGTTTGTAGTATGTAAATTGCAACAATAGAAATGTAAACCAGATTTTTAGAGTGGTTCGATCAACGTGACCTACATCCACTTTCAGCTTCCTCCTCCGACGAGGTCACCGGCGTCCACTAGAGGCCTTCCTTTAATAGGTGAAGGCCAATCATCTTTTACACCCCTCTTCTCCTTTTCACGGGTTTAGGAGATAACCCTTACAAGACTCACACTCCTCTTATAGAATTCTAAACTTAGAGTGGAGGAGGAAATTTCTAAAGAGATTATAGTAGCGTTTTATCACTTTTGAATACTTTGTGCTTGTGTGTTTTAACCAGGGATGAGAGGGGTATTTATAGGCTTCAAGTTGATTCAAACTTGGAGCCTAAAAACATCTCATCCCGGGTTTCCTGGGTACAGGCGGTACCACCGCCTACGCTGGACGGTACCACCGCCTACGCTGAGCTCGGAGGTACCACCGCCGGCAGCATTTACTGCCAGCGGTACCACCGCCCAGACCACCTGGGAGACTGAGTCCCCCAGGCGGTGCCATCGCCGGCCAGGCTTTCAGCATTCTGGTTGGGCATTGAATCCGGCCAAAACCAGCCCAACTTTAGGCCCAATTGGCCCCTAATAGAGTTGATGGGATTACCTCCCAATCTCAACTCAAATTATGTGCTAACTACGATTCCTAAGACATATTCTAAGCATTTTAGTTTCGGTACGTCAATTGCTCTTTCGGCGAGCTTCTGGCGATCTTCCGGCGAACTCCCGATGAACTCCCAGCAATGTTCCGGCGGACTCCCAGCAAGCTCCTGGATTTCACGACGATCTTCTTAACGAGTTCCGACGAGCTTCACTGGCAAGCTCCGAGACTTCTTGGCTGGTTCCGACAGAACTTCCGACGAACTCTCGAATTCCCAACAAAATCGCGTCATTGACTTTGGGACTTCAATTTGCTTCATGCCTTGGTATCGTAGTTAATCCTGCATATGTAAAACATACTTCGATCTAGACAATTAATACTAAGCATTAATCAAGTTGTCCGGCATGTCATTGGTCCCTCGACGCTTCGTCCGATTCTTCG
>LVTN01000678.1:18523-46695 GCA_001649415.1 Musa itinerans | reverse complement strand
TTCTGTCGATACATCGACCGATCCTCCGGCCCGACGTCCAATCTTCTGACATGTTTTCTCCCGGCACAACATGATTCTTCCTGCTTTAAGTGTCTCATCATGATCGAAGCATCCTACGTCACTCAAAACGCAGATCAAATCATAAACAATTATCAATTGATTTCATCATCAAAATACGAGATTCAACACATAGTACGTCCGTAATCGATGAGTCAAGTGAATTATTATGAAGATGATAATTTACTGATCCAGAAGGAGTTCTAACAAGTATGACTCAAGACCAACTCGATATTGGGCTTAGAAGGTCATATACATATGGTGGGTGTTGCGACGAGTAGAGGTTTGGATGTGAGATATCCGTTGGAGCCCCTATCTTATTGGATATCCAATAAGCCCATAAATTATTGGATCCTATGGATAAGATTTAAATAAGAACTAATGAGAGATTATTGGATAGAGATCCACTAATCTAAAAGACTTGGGTAGTTGGATGGAGATCCAATACCCAATAGGACATGATCCATTAAGGTTAAATTAACAAAGGGACTATAAATAGGAGAGAACAAAAGATCCATAGATGTTTCTTGATTGCCCCATCTTATTCTCCTCCTTCTTTCTCCTCCTCAAATAGCAGATGTAGAGTTTTGGACAGCGATTAGAAGAGTGTCATCGTAGCCCTACTGTGTAGATCACCGTTAGAGGATAAGACATTTGATCTTGTTCATTCTTTTTTACATATCGATAGGAATTCATGAATATACGATCTTCCTAAGTAAAACATAACTATCTCACACATGGATGTAAGTTTTATAGATTTTTACGTACCGATCTTCGTACGAAGATGAATATATTTTTAAAAAATTATTTTTTATTCACTGCATATACTGTCACCCCATTATTTTTTTAGGATCCATCTATCTTATGTTAGCAAGGAACTAAAACCTTTCGATCGTTTTAGGAGGATTAAAAATGAATAAGAAAAAGAGAACACTACCTCTTGCCCTTTTGACATGCTAACCCTAAATGGCTAGGTAAATACCAGCGGTGAAACCAGAGTCAACAGCAAGTGGCAAAGGACTAAACAATCAATCTAATGAACAGGACATTAGATGAACTCACGTATACCCCCAAAGTCATGAGACGGGATAAGGTGGGCGATCGACGGAGCTGCACAATAATCCAAACGAATGTGGTTACAAAGTCATTGTTTGCGGCCGACCCACGACGACTCCCCACGCCAGCCTTACTCCAATTTCAAACCCCTCATCATTGAAACGCGTTACTTCGTAGTTAAGCCTCCGCCATTGCTGAAATGTTGTTTTTACTAACTGTAGTATACCTCGCAACACCATTTCTCACCTCTGCATAGGTCTGATCGGTACATTGATTCAAATCTTATGAGAATTCTGGTGTATTTATCTTATATTAATTATGATATTTTATATTAATTTTTAAATAAAATAAAACTTAAATTTTTAAGATTTATTTTTTTCTATCTTTGAAATGCTTTCTGTAACGATTTTTATTCTTAACTTTTTATTTATTTATGAGTAATTTATAAAATTTTATCCATTCTAATTTTGACTCAAATTATTAATTTTTTTTATTTATTTTCAGTAAAAATAATTTAAAAATAAAATATAATTTCAAATCAGTGTAGCAAAGAAACAAGTTCGGTTACAATTTCAACCGGAAACGATTAGGACACCTCTCGACTCCTCTCTAATCATAAAAGAGAAGCATCTACATTATTAAAGCAGACTATATCTCTGTTCATTTGAGTCGCGTCCTCCCGTCGTTCAGAGGCCCTGATGCGGTTAAACTCAGCGTCTCCTCTCCCCTCTCCCTCTCCCCATTCTTCCCTGCCATGAGTTCATCTTACAACCATCACCTCCTCCTCCTACTCCTTCTAGTCTGCCTGATAAGGTCCTTATGTACTGAGCTAATCGCCGCCGCTCTATGCCTCCCGGAGGAGAGCTCCTCCCTCCTCCAGCTCAAGAACGGCTTCTCCAACTCCTCCTCAAAGCTCGCATCTTGGCAGCCTGGCTCCGACTGCTGCCTCTGGGACGGCGTTACCTGCGACCCGGCCACCGGTCGCGTTACCGCCCTCGACCTTAGCGGCCGATCCCTCTCGGGCGGGCTCGACCGGAGCCTCTTCAATCTCACCTCACTCACCTCCCTCAATCTCGCCTACAACCTGTTCCGCGGAATTCGCCTCTTGGATTTTCCCTTCTCGAAGCTCGCCAATCTCGCCGTCCTCAACCTCTCCAACGCTGGGTTTGGTGGTCAAATCCCAGCCGGTATCGGGCGCCTCGAGAAGCTGGTGTCGCTTGATCTCTCCACTTTATACGTGGAGGTGCTCCCTAACTCCACTCTAAAGCTGCACGACCCCGACCTTGGAACCATCATTCGCAACCTCAGCAATCTGAAAGAACTCCTCTTGGATGGCGTTAACATCTCCGCCGATGGGTACGACTGGTGCCGGGCGGTGTCGGCTTCCACCCCGGGCCTTCAATTTCTAAGCTTGATGGGCTGTTCTCTCACCGGGCCGCTTCATTCTTCCCTCGCTGGCCTCCGGTCGCTGTCGAGACTCCGCCTGGATCAGAATAATTTGAACTCCAGTTTGCTCGAATTCTTCGGTAATTTTTCATCTTTGATCGTGCTTCGCATGTCTTCCTGTCGGCTTCAGGGATCCATTCCCCAAGGCATATTTCGGCTTAGGAATCTGACAGTGCTTGATGTTTCTGATAATCCGATGCTTTCCGGACGTTTGCCCCATTTCCCCGAAGACTCTGCTCTGGAAAGCTTGGTTCTTTCCGTTACGAACTTATCCGGGCCTTTACCTCCGTCGATCGGTAACCTCAAGGCTTTGTCAAGATTGCTGCTTTCTAATTGCTGCTTTTCCGGATCGATACCGCGTTCGATCGCAAATCTCACTCAGTTGGCTCACTTGGACCTTTCTTTCAATGGTTTCAGTGGTGAGATCCCTCCAGTGCGGCAATGGTCGAAGATTTCAGAGATAATTCTTACATCTAATAATCTGACAGGACCAATTCCTTTTTCCTTGGGCAACGAGGGGCTTCGCAATCTTACCAAGATCGATATGAGGAATAATTCTCTCTCTGGATCAATCCCTGCTTCGCTGTTTGCTCTGCCTTCTTTGCAGCTTCTGCAGCTCAGCCAGAATCAGTTCTCGGCTCAGCTGGAAGAGTTCTCGATAGCTTCTCCCTCCCTGAATACCGTTGATCTGAGTAATAATAAGCTGCAAGGGTCAATTCCGACCTCACTTATCAAGCTCTCGGGACTGAAAGTTCTTTCGCTTGCATCAAACAACTTCAGTGGCACGCTGGAAATAGATCGATTCCAGAACTTGAGAAATCTTTCTAATCTGGATCTCTCAAATAATATGTTGTCAGTAAGAGATGGGTCTAATAGTTCATGGTACGGTTCTTTCCCCAAGATCAGTACACTGAAGTTGGTATCCTGCAACTTAGAAAAGATCCCTGCATTCTTGCAAAGCCAAGATCAGATCAGTTCACTGGACCTCTCCAACAACAGGATTCCTGGTGCCATTCCCAGGTGGATATGGAGCATCGGCAATGGAAAATTTAATTACTTGAATCTCTCTTTTAACTTGTTTACCTCTGTAGAAAGACCACCACCAGATCTCAGCAATAGTTCTATGATGATTCTGGATCTCCATCACAACATGCTTCAAGGGCCCATCCCGCTCCTTCCATTGAACACCATCGTCTTGGACTACTCGCAAAACAACTTCACGTCTTCCATCCCTGCAAGTTTCAGCACCTACCTAAACTACACCATTCTCTTGTCACTCTCTAATAACAGTCTTACGGGCGAAATTCCATTTTCAATTTGTAGTGCAAGCTATCTCCAAGTCCTTGATCTTTCAGACAACAACTTGAGTGGTTCAATCCCATCGTGTCTTATGGAGAGCAGCATTGAATTGGGTGTACTAAATCTGAGGGGAAACCAGTTCCATGGAAGCATCCCTGAGAATATTAGTGACCTATGTGCACTCCGGACAATAAACCTCAACCAGAATCAGCTGGAAGGGAAGCTGCCTAGATCTTTGGCAAATTGTTATTTGTTAGAAGTCTTAGACCTTGGAAACAATCAATTTGTGGACACCTTCCCGTACTGGCTGGGGAATCTTTCTGCACTGCGGGTTCTTGTTTTGAAGTCCAACAGATTCTATGGAGCCCCTGTACATCTTCCTGGAACCAAAGAAAGCAATTGCACCTTCTCGAAGCTGCAAATCTTTGATTTGTCATCCAACCAGTTCACTGGAAATCTGCCAGAAAATTGCTTTAAGAATTTGAAAGCCATGATGTTTAGATCTGATGATGGCCTCCAAACAGTGGAGTACAGATTCTTGCGATTTAGTCAGTCATTTGAAAGCCATGATGTTTAGATCTGATGATGCCCTCCAAACAGTGGAATACAGATTCTTGCAACTTAGTCAGTCATATTATCAAAACACTGTTACAATCATGAGCAAAGGGCAGTCCATGACACTATTAAAGGTCTTGACCATCTTCAGAGCCATTGACCTTTCAAATAATATGTTCAATGGCAGCATTCCGGAGGTGATTGGTGAGTTAAATTTATTGTGTGTGCTAAACATGTCACACAATTCCCTGATAGGTGAAATCCCTCCACAGCTTGGAAAGATGTTGCAGCTTGAGTCATTGGACTTGTCTTTGAACAACCTCTCGGGGAAGATCCCTCAAGCGTTAGCATCACTGACTTTTCTCTCTTTTTTAAACCTCTCGTACAATAATTTAGTTGGACAGATTCCACAAGGCCCTCAATTTCAGACATTTTCAGACCACTCATTCGAAGGAAACAAAGGATTGTGTGGAACCCCATTCTTGAAGCAATGCGGAGAAGAAACTCACTCGGACTCCAAGTTATCATCCTCAGAGTCATCGACTGACCTAAATTGGCAATGCATAATCATAGGATTGGGGTTTGGAGGGGGTATGGCACTGTTTGTTGTGCCACTAATGGTGTGGGATAAGGGCAAGAGATGGTTCAATAAGCACATCGACAAAATGCTTTGGGCCATCGTTCCAAGGTTGCCTTGTGAGACTTGTACAAATGTCAAAGTGGGAGCCGAGGATGTTAATTGCGACACGGTCAAGATCGAAGATGAAGGTCGAAGATTTTGCCTATTCTGTACTCGACTAGAGTTACGTTCAGGACAGGCCATAATTCATCATGTGGAGTGCTCTTGTCATAACAGATTGGCAGATGAGTCATGAGTTCCTGTTTATACTGAGGTTTTGATCCATCGAGAGAAGGTAAGTGAAGGTTGCACAGCTGTTAGTGTGAAGTTAGGCTTACGAGTGGAATCCACCATTATTTTTGGATTGCTTTCTGTACAGTAATCTGTGAAGGTTGCACAGCTGTTAGTCCTGAGTTCTCGTCCTAAACTGTTGCTTTTGGGTTTTTATTTCCAGGACGACTTTTATCTCATAAACAACATGTTTGACGGGCTAGTTTGTGATCTTGATCTATTGCATCCAGGTTAGCTCCGGTGTTCCTTTCCATGACTTGGTCCTGTTATAACATTTGGAGCAGACAACTGCATGAATTCATAATCTCTCTTTCTAGAAAGCTTGTCTGGAGGTAAGCAAATCCAGTTTAGATGCAACCAATCTTTTCATTGTTAGAACCTTTAGAGGTCAGACGATTGCTTCTTCTTTTGAAGTCCGATGGATTGTGGCCGTGGAGTGGGAAGGTCCACGTTGACTAGATTTCTTCCTCTAAGATCAATCGCGTAGTTTCCCAAGAATTTTCTACTCTTTCTTCCAAGGTCGGCAATACCGACGTGTACCGCCCGTACCGGGCGGTACGTACCGGTCCGACAGGATACCGGTAAACTTATACTATTACTATATTTATTTGTAACTTGAAAACCCTATCCTAACTTTTTTTTCTAATTTTCAGGTATTTTGGAGGGATAAATCGGTAAAATCAGGTGTACCGCTCGGTACACCTCGGTATACCGGTCGGTACACTCGTACCGTACCGTACCGAGGCCGGGTCGAAACTCCGATACGGTACGGTTTGACGGACCTTGCTTTCTTCTACCGCCCTGAGTTTGCCAAATGGGATGAGCTCCAGAAGTGTTAGAAACGTCACAATATCCTGATCTCGCCATAGTATGGTGGAGTTTTCGCTGATTCAGTTGGAAAGGAACCTCGTACCTCTCAGCAAAATTCATCTCTCTTATATTTCCCGTCTTTTTCTTGTTTTCTCAGCAACATATATAGAGTAAACAGTATTCTATATATTTTGCTGATGACTTCTACCTTACATCTTTTGCGGTTCGATGATACGTGGCTACGTTCAGAACTCTAACACACTTTGCAGGACCGTCTCTCTCTCTCTCCCCACCTATATATATATCCTCGGTAGTTGTGACATAGCTATTAGAAAAATTATTATTAAAAAATCATAATAAGATTAACATGATCTTTTTAATATTTTAATATTATATTATCATAATTTTAAATTATAAAAATTATGATAATATATTATCATGAATATATTAATAATGGAGAACATAGAAATAATTTAATAAATATTTTATTTTTATTATTGATTAAAAAATTACATAATATCATACTTTGTAATCTCTCTTTGTGTATATAAATTTATACTCAGTATCAATAAAATTAAGTTAGTCATTTATTCTCATGCTATCAAAGCCATAGTTACTTTTTTCTTTCTTTGATCCTCTCTTTGTTCATAGTTTCTTGGATTTTCTTTCTCTGCATATTACAATTATTTCTATTCCTAACTCTCATTTCTTTGTGCTGATCTTGCAGTTTTAACTCCACATCAATAGCAATTTGACAGGACAGGAATCAGTTTTAGTTCTATCACACTGGATAAGGTGAGAACCATATCCTCAAAAGGGATGAAATGAAGTTTGTATTCTTTTTTTTTCCCAGCTATTGCCATAATCTGATGTATATGCGTAGATGCAGTATATGCGTACTTGTTAGATATTCTAAGGTTGCAACAGTCTCTCTCATTTCACAATCTAGAAGTATTCTTAGCTTAGTGACCTGTTTAAAGAAACAAGAAAATTTAGATATGTGGTTTTGGATGAAATTTGTGCAGTTAATGATCTCATGTAGGAGTTTAATTATGCAAAATTACTTGCCAAACTTGAAATATAAAAAATAGTTCATGAATTTTATTTTTTGGATTAAATTTGTTGCTTCATTGAGCACACTAGTAAATGCTTTTCTGTTTTTTTTTTTCATTTAGTCAAATGAATAAACTTTTGTGATCTAACAAAATTTGCATGACTAAGTTTCTTCTCATTCTGCTCTACATATGACCTCAGCTTGTCATGTTCATCAGGTTGTAGAAGGAAACTGTGCGCGTTGCCTTCTTCCTTGTGATCCCTGGGCTTCAGAAATGCTGACCTTAACAAAGTCTTCATGACATCTCATCAACAAATGTCGAGTATAAGCATATTTATGATACATCACAAACCCACAAGTTTGCTTGTACACTAGATAGATTCTTGGTCTTCCCAGCCATCAGTTCTGCATGGTCTATCAGACAGACTTATTCAGCTGTTGTATTCAATTATACACTTACAAAGGTCTATTATTTCTTCTGTAAAAGAAATGTATTTGAATTCAATATAAGTTGGGGTTTTCCAATGAAAAGAATAATCACTTTGATTTTTCGATGATTTATTATTGAGTGACCTACTAATTTCTTCTTGCTAGTTGGGCTACAGGAAATTGAAATGTGAGGCCTTTTAACCCCAGTTGACACTGATCAGATCAGCTACTATCAGATTGAATCTCGGATCAAATCAGGTTAGACTCAATCCCATTTACTGGCCTATTTTGGTGCATGTAGATAGCAAATGGGAATTCCTCCTTTTTTTTTCCTTCTCCCCTATTTGTGGATGATCATGTCTTCCGTGCGTGATTGAATCACAAATGATTTTGAAGGACTTGGGAGATCACCAAGTATAATCTCCAAATTTCACTAACATAGATGAATAAGATTATCTAATTCTATCAGGTAGAGAATTGAAGACGAAACAATCAAATGGTTGCTGAAGCTGTTGCAAGGTTTCACTTCATTTAAAGTCACTGCATCACCACTATTTTCCTTTTAATGATATTTAGATGTAGCAATTAAGTATTTTAGTTTCGATGTTTCGATAAGCACCTAAGCACCATGAGATGTCTTGTAGGTTTACTTCAGAGTTCAGAATGTATCGAGGTACGATCTCTAAAGTTTTTTCCTTTTTCAGGTTTTGTTATAAATACCATAGTATCTTCTACAGTTTTTTGCTTAGCTCCTCGGAATGGGGGAGTTGAGTTATAAACCCACTTCTGGATCAATTTACACAGTAAATTCAACTTGTGACCTGTTGCTAATCCAGTTTAGCTAGATTATTTACACAGTGTTGCATCAAACACTTGACATGGCAATAGCAACTGGTTCTGTTTCCTATCAAGTTTGATATCTAAAGCATTTAGTCTGACCATTTAAAACCCTCTTGTCACTTATTTTGCGGAACTACATGCAACTAAAAGCCTGGTATTTTTGCGCCCTACTGCAACATATGAAAGAGGTGGACACTATCATCTTTTAGATTCCATCATCACTTTAGCTACTTTGCTTTGGATCTATTATTGCCTTTCTTTTCCACCATCTTTAACTTGGAATCTCTCATCAGGTTTGTGAAGATATCGGATACACTCAAACATCAGCACAAAAGCACAAAGTGAGCTAAGGATTCTGGGTAATCTCTTACACTAACCTGTCATCTTCAGAAAAATCTAAACCACACCTCGATGAGCCTTAATACAGCTGAACTGCTCTAGCTTTACTCGCCAATCAACCAGGTGTGCATTCAATTCGTCTTGAGGGATCAACAAAGGTACAATTAATGGATTGCGGATCTGCTGATCCACTGGATCCGAGACCCGTGGCGGGGGACGGAACCCGGAAGTCGCCCGTTATAAGCTGTAGCTTGCAAGGAATGGCTGATCTGCGGCTATATATCTTGGAACTCGCGGGGTCCACGAGATCGGCTTTCTCCAGAGAGGCCGCCTTCGGAAGTAAGAACCATTTAAACGAGGAAATTTTATACTACAAAATCTCGAGCATTTTGGCTTTAGTTAGTTCCACAGGAGATCGGATTCCCAGCGGCGGCTGGAAGGCATCCGCCACCACCTCCCATCTCCCTCTTTCTCCATCGCCATCTCCTCTTCTCCTAAAGGAGTTTTCCATCTCCCCCTCTCTGTGATTAACTGGATACAAAAGCTACTGGTTCTGCCGAGGTGAGTTCTTCTTGTTTGTGAAGAACATGAATGGATTCATCTTCCTCTCAGAACAATATGATTCCGTTCTCTTCCGCTCTTTGTTTTTCGTCTTCTTGGATCAAAGTTGCACTACTGTTATATTCTTCTTCTTTCCTTCCCACTTCTGTTTAGTTCTTGCTTTCGTTCTTGTCCTTATCATTCTCGTTTAGAAAAAATAATTATTTGGCTAATGCTTGGTCATGCCAATTATTTTCTTGGTTTGGTGGTCTAATTGTACCAAAAATATATATTATAGAAAATAGAAAAAAAAAAAGGTTAGAGGTGAGGATAGGTAATGGAAGTTGTAAAGCAAAAGTTTCCTATTTCCTCACAACCAACTGTTGGTCCTTCTTCAGTCCACTCATCTTGCTTTTCTTCTATTTCTCTTTTCTTTAGTCTTTTCCTACTTCGATATATGTATATATATATATTAACATGACAAAGAGCTGCCACTTGAGGATGGCTTACCTTTCCTTAGAGCTTAAGCAAAAGAAGAAAAATGGTTAACATGCTTAGCTTCTTTAATTCTTTGTCCATATCTGTTTTCTTCTTCTTAAGTATTTAATGATGAATTGGATTGTACATATCTGTCATCTAAACCGCACCGGTAAGATCTAAGGCGCCTGCTGAAAAAAGTGCGTTGAGAGAGGAAGAGAGAGAGAGAGAGAGAGAGAGAGAGGTCACGGATTCTTGCGTGGTCTATCATGTCAGTGACGACATTGGCTTTTATGTGCAATGTTTTGGAGTAATTATTGAACCTATATAATATTTCTCTTATAATGATGACAAGAAGCACGTTTTGGGTTGCGGTAAAGAACAGGTTGGATCACCTCAAAAAGGAGAACAGAGATCTAAGACCGCCAAACGTATTAATGTAATGACGAACGCCGCCGTGGAGGAAGTCTGCAGCAACGACGACAACAATAGCAGCAGCAGCGGCAGGGAGAGGTTCATGGAGGATTCCTGCTGCGCCCGCAACTGCCTCGGGCCAAAGCCCTCCATAGCGAGGTTCATCTACGCTCTCATCTTCCTGGTGACCTGCCTCCTCGCGTGGACTATTCGGGACTATGGCCGCAACGCCCTCTCCGAGCTCGAGAGTTCGTGCTTTCCCTGTGAATGCTTCTCTTCTCCCAAGTCGGATGGCGTTGCATTTTCTCTCACTCGCTCAGTCAGCTTGATTTTTCTCTGCAGGACTGAAAGGTTGTCATGGTGCTCGCAACTGTTTGGGCGCGGAAGGTGTGCTCCGCATTAGCTGTGGCTGCTTTGTATCCTTCCGTGTTATTATTAGGAAATATATTATTGAGAAAAATAAATCATGATAAGATTATCATGATCCTCTCAATATTTTGATATTATATCATCATGATTATAAATAATAAAAATTATGATAATATGTTATCATGATTCTATTAATGATATAGATAATGATCTCCACATGATCTTCTACTTTGGTCCAAGATTGATGTCTCTTATGATAGCACCATCTCGTGGGGTTCATATTAAAAAAAATATTATTGAAAAAAATAAATGATTATCATGATGCTCTCAATATTTTGATATTATATTATCAAAATTTTAAATCATAAAAAATATGATAATATGTTATCATGATTCTAGATATTTTAATGATTTAATAAATATTTTTATATTTATTATTAATTAAAAATATATATAATTATCATACCTTGTAATTCTATTTGTGTAGATAAATTCTATCAATAAAATTCAATTAATCTTTTTTTCTCGGTAGCTTCTATGATGCATGACAACCGACGGCTAGCCTAGCGGTTGTCATAGAGTGTGTGGTCTAAGAACAAAGTCGTAGCAGGGATGTGATTCGTAACATGAAATATGCTAATTCACGAAAGAACCACATTCGGACGAAAGAGTGATATTAATTGGCTCCTTTAATTTTGAGGAACGAGGATCGTTTGATGGAATAAGCATGATATTGGTAGGATGCCACCACTGTACCCTGTTCGGCAACGTATCATCACTTTCAGAATCCACCAAAACAACACAGTAAAAGAAAAATAGAACGTTCCCCCCATGCCTCTCAGCTTTTTATATTAATTAAAAAAATAAAGAGAAAAAAAGAGGAATTTCAATTAAAAAAAAAAGGGAAGTTGGAGAATTTTTATGGTCGTATTAATAACTCTCTCGCTTCCTCCCGTGAAAACAATCGTACGAGGTCGAAGAAAACACGCCCTTGTCGACCGTCCCATCGCGATCAGACGGCGTCAGGGTCGCAGCACCGCCGGCACCGGACGAGCCCGTTCTCGTTGCAGGCGGTGCACGTCCGGAATCCGCCGCCCGCACCGCCCTTGTCATAGTAGCACCGTCGGGACCCGCTGCAGCTCCTGCAGAGCACGAAGCGGACGTCGCCGCACCACTCGCACGCTCTTCCAGTCGCCTGCGCTGCCCCCTCCACGTATCGCCTCAGCTCCCCGGCCTCGTGGAGACGCCGTACGTCGTCGGCCCCGCCGACGTGCCGCCCCCCGATGAACAGCTGCGGAAGCCCGAGGTGCCACCGGCGGACGCCGAGAACGCCCTTCAGCTCCCGCAGGAACCCGGGTCTAATAATTGGGGAGTTCGATAGTTGGACATGAATAATAAATTTCTTCATAATTATATTTTTAAGGATATATTTATGAGACAACCGTTAGGCTTTATTGATCATAATCTTTCTCAACATGTTTGTAAATTATGTGAGGCTCTTTATGATAGGTCCCTCGTGCTTAGGTATCATGAACTTCAACATATTTAGTCTCAATTGGATTTCATAATTCTGCTAATTCACTATTCATTTATTCTCATAAAGGCATAATCATATTTTTACTAGTTTATGTGTATGAATTAATTATTATTAGTAATAAACCAGTAATAATTAATCCATTTTCTTAATAGTTTGGAAACAAGTTTTTTTATCAAAGTTCTTAATAGTTTTTTTATCAAAGTTCTTTATGATAGGTTCGTTAGTTATTTTCTTGGTATTCAAGTAATCTACATGGTAAATTGTTTATTTCTTTCTCAATAGAAGTGTATTCATGGCCTTCTAAACTGTACCAAAATAGTTGAAGCTAATACTATTATGATGCCAATATCTATAAATGTTCCTCTTACCTTATTTGATAGTGCTAATCTCAGCGACACCACTGAGTATTGTCAAGTTATCGATAATCTACGGTATTTGATATTTACTTATTCGAACATTACATATGTAGTGAATTAATTATCTAAATTTATGCACAAACTTACTTACAATCATTGGACAAGTGTTAAACGTCTTCTTCGATATTTTAAGGGTACTATTGTTTATAGCTTTTTTTTTTTAAAAAGCTTTCCTCTAGTATTTCATGCATTTTTAGATGTCGATTGCATTAGTAATAAGAATGACATGACATCTATTAGTGCTTATATCATATTTCTTGATCACAATTCAATTTCTTAGAATTTCAAGAAACAATGCTCTTTTGCAAAATCTTTTATGGAGGCTAAATATTAAGAGGTTCTTCTACAACCGTTGAACTTTGTTTGATTCAATCATTGTTATATGAACTATTTGTTACAATATCCGATCCTCTATCTATATATTGTAATAATATCAGGGTAACATATCTATATATTAATCCTGTATTTTACTCTTGAATGAAGTACATAGCTATTGACTTCATTTTGTTCATGATAAAATTCAAAATGATGAGCTATATATCTCTCATATCTCATCTTCTGATCAGCTTGTAGATGCTCTTACAAAGTCCGTCTCTCTAGTAATTTTTTTACTTTGGTCCAAGATTGATATTTTCGATGAGAGCACAATCTTACGGGCTTGTAGATGCTCTTACAAAGTCCGTCTCTCTAGTAATTTTTTTACTTTGGTCCAAGATTGATATTTTCGATGAGAGCACAATCTTACGGGGGGCATATTAAAAAAATATTATTGAGAAAAATAAATCATGATAAGATTATCATGATGCTCTCAATATTTTGATGTTATATTATCAAAATTTTAAATCATAAAAAATATGATAATATGTTATCATGATTCTAGATATTTTAATGATTTAATAAATATTTTTATATTTATTATTAATTAAAAATATATATAATTATCATACCTTGTAATTCTATTTGTGTAGATAAATTCTATCAATAAAATTCAATTAATCTTTTTTTCTCGGTAGCTTCTATGATGCATGACAACCGACGGCTAGCCTAGCGGTTGTCATAGAGTGTGTGGTCTAAGAACAAAGTCGTAGCAGGGATGTGATTCGTAACATGAAATATGCTAATTCACGAAAGAACCACAATCGGACGAAAGAGTGATATTAATTGGCTCCTTTAATTTTGAGGAACGAGGATCGTTTGATGGAATAAGCATGATATTGGTAGGATGCCACCACTGTGCCCTGTTCTGCAACGTATCATCACTTTCAGAATCCACCAAAACAACACAGTAAAAGAAAAATAGAACGTTCCCCCCATGCCTCTCAGCTTTTTATATTAATTAAAAAAATAAAGAGAAAAAAAGAGGAATTTCAATGAAAAAAAAAAGGGAAGTTGGAGAATTTTTATGGTCGTATTAATAACTCTCTCGCTTCCTCCCGTGAAAACAATCGTACGAGGTCGAAGAAAACACGCCCTTGTCGACCGTCCCATCGCGATCAGACGGCGTCAGGGTCGCAACACCGCCGGCACCGGACGAGCCCGTTCTCGTTGCAGGCGGTGCACGTCCGGAATCCGCCGCCCGCACCGCCCTTGTCATAGTAGCACCGTCGGGACCCGCTGCAGCTCCTGCAGAGCACGAAGCGGACGTCGCCGCACCACTCGCACGCTCTTCCAGTCGCCTGCGCTGCCCCCTCCACGTATCGCCTCAGCTCCCCGGCCTCGTGGAGACGCCGTACGTCGTCGGCCCCGCCGACGTGCCGCCCCCCGATGAACAGCTGCGGAAGCCCGAGGTGCCACCGGCGGACGCCGAGAACGCCCTTCAGCTCCCGCAGGAACCCGGCGTCCATGGAGACGTCGCGCTCGTCGACGGCGACGCGTAGGCCGCATAGGATGGCCCGGACGGCGGCGCAATCCTCGAAGGTATGGCGGACAGCGCGGAGGGAGGTGAAGTAGAGGACGACCCGCTTTTCCTCACCCGGTGGGAGGCCGAAGGGGTCCTCCGGTGGGGAGCACCACACGCGAAGGGCGGAGGAGGCTGACCGAACGTGGTGGATGACCGGCGGAGGCGGCGGCGGTGGTGGGGGCCGCGGACCACGGGACGGGGATGCGGATGCGTCGTGGGCATCGTACTCGTCGAGGAGAGAGAGGAGGTCCTTGAGGGAGGAGGATGAGCGGATGATGGACGAAGTGGGCGGCGGAAGCTGAGGCGGTGGCAAAGAGGAGGTGGCGGTGGTGGTGGCTCCGCCGCGTGGGAGTCGGTTTCCCCACGGCGCCCACATGAATTCGACGCACGGGAGTGAGGAAACAGAACAACGGAGAAGGAAGAACAAAGAGGTGGTATCCAATTGGGCAGTTGGAACGAGGGAAGGAGCGGAGAAGATGGGAGAGAGTTGGGAATCAATTCCTAAAGGTCCCAAAGAGAACAAGGGCTAAGTTTAGCAGAGGAAGAGATAGAATGGAGTGTGGTTTATATAGGGCCAAAAAAGACTTTACTTGGGCCGGGCCTAAATAAAAACTTGCATGCCCAATTTGGGTTGGGTAAGACGAAGCCCAAGAAAGACTTGAACGACACAAATGAGCTTCCGTTTGTCGTACCCACTGCCGTTTCAGGGACGGCATCGCCCGTCCCACCCCGGCTTCCGCTTTGGGATCACGGCGGAAGCTGAATCTGTGGAGACGAGATACGGTACGGATCTCAAACCCTAGCCCTAGATAATGGATCTTCTCATCCTCCGGCTGCGGCCCTGGTTTCGCAGATTGAATACGGCGAGATCGGCGAGATGTCGGGTAGTGTCGACGCGGCGGGGGAGCCTATCCCGACGTCGGCCGTCTTCATGGCGGCTGCCAAGCATATCGCGACGCGGTGCCGGGCCGAGAACGTGGCCTTCATCAAGTGCAAGAAGAAGGATCCCAACCCGGAGAAATGCCTCGACAAGGGCCGCCATGTCACTAGCTGCGTCCTAAACGTGTAAGGATCTCGGTACATTTACTTACCATAGTGATCTGGCTCTCTGTTCTTTGAATCCCTAAGTGATTTTTGTTCTTTTAGTTTAGTTGATAGGTGATTTATTCAAACGAATATGCATTTTTGCGTTCCCTTTTTTGTGCTTATTTCTTGATGATTAAATGGTGGCAGCCATATATTGGAAAATTTTGAATTTTTTTTTTTGTTGGTATCCACAAGACGAAAGTAGGTTAAATTTGCCACCCTTAATTTATTTATATAATATCTAATAATTTCCAGTGTTATGCCTTCTTCTGCATCCTACAATATGTTACTACACTTCTTTAGATAAACAAAACCATGATTTAGAGATGGTTTGAAATTATTATAACAATGATTACAAAAGATACCACAATCATCACCACCATAAGAACCTAAATGCAATCAAGTAATCATGCTGATAATAAGGGTATTGCCCCTACTGAAGTAAAATGTGTGGAGAATAAACTGTTAGAAACATTCTGATCATGTTTTTGGATCAGAATTAGTCCGTTCTTAATTTCTGTTATCCTAGGAAATCAGTCTAAACAATTTATATGAGCAATCATGTGTTGTATCTGCCATGGCTGTGCTTTGCAAGGATGCACAATTGCATTATGTAGCTAGCACCACTCCTAATGTAGCAGCCTGTAGTCAAATTTCTTATTAGCGTATAAGGAAATGCAGATATATGGGAGCAAAATCCAGATAGAAAAATTACTAGTTGGCAAGCATATGTGGTGATGAATGTGTTTTGATGACTCCCAATTTTGATTTCAACTTCAAACGAGAATTGATAAATAAGCCGGGAACGAAGATCATTAGCTCTTTTGTTGAGAATGATATAGGCACATGATGGATGGAATCTGTCACGTTTTACAAATGTTCTACATTAATGCAGATGCTAGAGATGGGAGATAACATAGCTGGTGGAATTGATTTAATGTAGCCTGGGCAAGAATATCACTCTTCATCAGCTAAAAACGGTGTCATCATGGATGTTTGCACAATATTAAATGAATGATGACTACTAGAATAACCAACGTTGCTACAAGAGATTCTAGAGTACCATCTATTTTGTGCTATAATTAAAAGCTATTGTTCCTAATGGTGAAAATCCTTACTGGCTACAGAGAGTAAATGCGTTGATGTACCCAAGAATAAATGTATAAATGAGGGGATGTTATCATGTACCCAAGCAATGCTTTCTGTGTTTTCGCATAGATATTATTATACCTGGTAGTTGCTATATTTAAGTTTTACTGTCCTTTTGATTTTCCTTTCTATGTGTTTTAGAAGTGTGCTGGTTTAGTGAATAGTGTGAGATAATAACTTGAAACCATGACAGCATGATGTTAGACAGCAGAAGGGAGATAGCGATGCAAGAGGCGAAGGGAGACATGAGAAAATAATTTTTGTATCCTGAGGTCCCACCATATGAATAGTCATGAAATGCTCCTTTTTGTCATCCATGTAGTGGAGAGCTGTAAACTGCAGCTGAAAACTAGAAACTTACTGTCAGCCTGATCGATTTCAATGATCCGCAGAGCTGGTAGCACGTGGTCATTTGTATATGAGAATTTGTTGCCATCAGTTATGAAATATCGATCCACAATTTGAACTGCTTCAATTTGGATGGCACCTATTATTCTGTATGAACTATAGCAAATCTGTCAGCAAACAATTTAGCTGTTCTTTTTAAGCATTAGAACTCCTAATGAGTATAATATCATCTTTTACATACTAATTATGATCTAGGAGTGTGTAATGATGGAATCAAATTCCTGTAATATTTCCTATATTTTTTTAACCATTAGAACTAGAAACTGTATTTCGTCTGAACTGTTTTCCTACAAATAAAACTTTAGCAATTAAATTATCAATCAACGAATGATCCATTTCTTGCAGACTGAAGGAGCTCCACCAGAATTGCCCTAAAGAGATGGATGCAAATGCGGGCGGGCTGCATGTACTACTACACCAACGAGTTGGACCTGTGCCGTAAAGAGCAGGAAGCATTCGAGAAAGCTTGTCCGGTATCTGAGTAGCACCAGGAGATTGCCTCCCATCATCTTCAAATAATTCACGAGAAACACAACTGTCTCGACATCAAATTTGTTGCTCACCAGGGTCTGTGCAGGACTTCGATCTTAGAATTGATGCTCAAGAAACACTCCTCCGGTTTTATCAGGAGAAATAAGCTATCAGAACAAATGCATTATATATAACTTATTCCGTCTTTTCACTTGTTACTGTAAGGTTTGGAGAATGATGCCAACCATTTGACGGCTCGTGTGAATCTGATAATTTTATTGATAAGCATCTATTTACTGTGCAGATTTCGATGCTATCCTTGTCGACCTTTCAATTTCGACAAGAATTTGCCCCAATTACTTCTCAATTCAGAAGAATGCTCAGTTTTGGTGCATGTATTTTTAAGGTACGGTGCCTTCCTGAACTGAACTTTATCTTTGTTATTTTGGATGTCCTAATGTTATCCGATTTATATAAGCAGCCTCAACTTATAAGAACAGCTCCTACAGGTTCTCCGTTGCATTGATGCTGTCCTGATGTGCGCAGCCAAAAGTTACATGAAGCAAAGCTGCTCACCATCAGCACGATGACACTGCTTTTAAGCAAGGAGCTCAGCTGAGCCTTGAAACTGGAACCAAGAAAAAGGAAGTCAAGAAGACACAAAGCTACCGCTGCCGTTCTGCCAAAATACGAGACAGACCTCCGTCCCACGCCACTATGATCCTTTTCAGCAGAACTCAGGACTCGTAGCAACATCACTCCTCACAGGGTCTGCATTAGAGATCAAGCACCAAGAACCCCAAGCAAGCTACTTTCCATCAAAATTAGCTGCAAATAAAGGACCATAAGCAGGAACTACTGCAACTACATATGAGGAAGTCACCAAGAAGGAGACGAATCGGATGATGAAGATACGGAAACCCTATAGGTCTCTGCAGCACTCACTGACGTTGCTGCCGACCGTAATCCGACAAAAGAAGCCGTGCGGCGCATCGGCGGGAGCTTTCTCATCGCGGTCAGTGCCGGGGAACACTCTGCTTCGTCTTCTTCGAACCTGAAATGCGAAGGTGAAGTGCCAGGCGTCTCGAACGGGGTGGTAAGACTACCGCCGACGCCATCGTAGATGGGATTCGAGATGCGAACAAAATGATCGGCAGAGATCGAGTCACTTGAAGCCGAGGAAATGCGACGTACGCCGGGCGCAGACGTCGCCATCGAGAAATGGCAGTCCACCCGCTCAGATGTTGGCGGCATCGCCGCAGCTGCTTCCAGTTTGGGGATGCTGAGGAGGAAGCTCGTTGGGGCTTGGAGGACGCCAGGGAAGCCGAGGGCCGTCGAGAAGGGAGGCGGAGGCTCCATCTTTTCCGCTGCTGACGCCGCTGCGCTGCTTAAACCGGGGCTCGTCGTGGTTGTCGTCTCGCACCGGCGGCTTCGGCAACAGAGCAGGGAGCAGAAGAGGTCAACAAGAAGGACTAGTAGAAGAGTGAAGACCAGAGCAAGACTCACAGCCACGGTCAACGCTGCTCCCATCGCCAACTTGCTCGTGCCCCTCATCTCTTTTCTCCATGGGAAGGTAACGACGTACGCTTGAGCTAAATGGAGGCGCGTGCTCCGCCGGGGTTCGTTTTGGCGGGAAGTCGTGGTTTTGGGTTGACCACAACGAAGGCTACGGAGCTGAACAGTCATAGGATTCCGTTATCGGCGCGGTTTGTGACTGTTTGCATGCGTACCTGCACTCGTTACCGTCTCGTAAGCCGGAAAAGTTACGAGTTAGGTGAGGATCTCAGTGCACGGCCGAGTTTCTAGGCATTTTAACGCAGTAGAGAGAGAGAGAGAGAGAGAGAGAGCGTCTCTTTAAAATAATGGAGTACTAAAGCAAAAGCAATTTAATGGATAGATGTGATCTCAAAGGAGATTTATGTCTCTAATTACAGAGGCCACAAGCGAATGCTTGATAATGAAAGCTGGTGGTAGCATTTAAATTAATTAGTGATTGATGTATCTTACATAATAAAGAGAAAGTAGAGAACAAAAAATAAAATTTAAGTAGAAAAGTTTAACTTTTTTTGTCGGAAAAGAAATACTACACTGGAGATTTGAATGCAATATTCTAAAGATTTGGTTGTAATTTTCGTGGAACATATTGTAAATTGTTCATATTTTATTTATTATTCCTCATGTGACATAAATTTCCCGGAACTGATTGATAACTTTGATGAAACTCCTCCGTGTCATTACATATTTAATACATATTCCCTTTGACAATAATCTTTTGTGTAATATCTGAGCTTTTAGAATTGATTGCATACACCAATTCTTGGATGTTGTTGTCCTTTGCTCCACCACGTGCATCACGACGGAACAAAACGGGCTCTGCGGCACGGCCCACAGCATCATCTTGTGTTGGATCCCTTTGTGGCGCCGCTGAAGACAAAACAATACTTGGAGAAATCCCATCAGGGAACCGAACGCGAGAAAGAGAGAGTTAGAGTGAGAGGAAGCATCCTACTCACCTGGTACTCGATCTCCTTCATCGAAGGACTCCAAGTGCTCAAAGTATTTAAAGCCTATAATTCGCATCCCTCTTCTCGTTCTCATGTGTTGTTAGCAATAATACAAGGCAGCAACAATTCAACGAGTGTCACACATTTTAAGCGTTAGTTCTCTTCAGATCCTTACTATATAACTCTCTCTTCCCAATCCATCTCAACAAACAATCATTCATCAAAGATTGATCTTTCACAAGGTTGATCTTCACGTAGAAGATGCATTCCGGTCGATATGAGTTATCCTTTTTCCTCCTCCTCCATCTCTACTTTGCCGCCTTCGTTTGCACCACAGGGGCATCATCATCATCTGTTTTTGATGGCAATCTTCACCTCCCGAGAGGTTCCATTCCAAGCGTGTCACTAGAACACTTAGACCCCACCCTCCCCCCGGCCCTCCCCACCCAGACTCCGCACTGTTCCCTGGTCGTCCTCCAACACGACTTCGCTGACACCGTCGGCGCGACGCCGGCCTCCGCCAACTATACTCACCCCTCAGACTGCCCCTTCCCATGGACGCGCGTCGTCCTCGAGCTCAGCGTCGCCGCCACAGACCTCCAGGAGTCCCGAGTCGCCGCCATCTGGATCGACGGCGCCGAGGTCCTCCGCACCGCCACCCCCATCCCCATGGCTCGCGGCGCTTTCTGGCGCGTCCACAAGGACGTCACCCGCTACACGGCCCTCCTCCGCCGCCTGGCTGATGGCGGCGGTGTTATCTCCATGATGCTGGAGAACTCAAACAAGGTCCTTCCTGGCGTCTTCAGCGCCAACGTCTCCACCCAGACTCCGCACTGTTCCCTGGTCGTCCTCCAACAGAACTTCGCCGACACCGTCGGCGCGCCGCCGGCCTCCGCCAGCTATGCTCACCCCCCGGACTGCCCCTTCCCATGGACGCGGGTCGTCCTCGAGCTCAGCATCGCCGCCACAGACCTCCAGGAGTCCCGAGTCGCTGCCATCTGGATCGACGGCGCCGAGGTCCTCCGCACCGCCACCCCGATCCCCATGGCTCGCGGCGCTTTCTGGCGCGTCCACAAGGACGTCACCCGCTACACGGCCCTCCTCCGCCGCCTGGCTGATGGCGGCGGTGTTATCTCCATGATGCTGGAGAACTCACACAAGGTCCTTCCCGGCGTCTTCAGCGCCAACGTCTCCCTCCATTACTTCCGCGGCCCGGTCGACGACGGCAGGTCGAAGTCCATGTCTAATGCGGCGCACCCTTCCGTTAGATCCCTGTACCGCGAGCCCGCGGACCTCGTCCTCCCCATCTCCAAGCCCGACGGACAATATGGATCCGGCTTTTGGTATCGTATTGACAACGAGACCGGCGTCGAGTCCACCACCGTCGCCATCCCCAGAAACACCTACCGCGCCGTCCTTGAGATCTTCGTGTCGTATCATGGCGAGGATGAATCATGGTATACTAAGCCATTGAGAAATAACTATATTCACCAGTCAACTGCAGCCAAGGTTTCGGCACCGCGGGCCAACGGGGCGTTTCGGCAGGTCTACGCCACAATCGACAGGCGGTACGTAGGCGGGCAATTGACAACGAAACCGGCGTCGAGTCCACCACGGTCGCCATCCCCAGAAACACATACCGCGCCGTCCTTGAGATATTTGTGTCATATCATGGCGAGGATGAATCATGGTATACTAATCCATTGAGAAATAACTATCTTCACCAGCCAACTGCAGCCAAGGTTTCGGCACCGCGAGCCAACGGCGCGTTTCGGCAGGTCTACGCCACAATCGACGGGCGGTACGTAGGCGGGCACGTTCCCTTTCCGGTCATCTACTCGAGCGCCATCAACCCCGTCTTCTGGTCCCCTGTGGCGGCAATCGGCGCGTTCGACATGCCGTCCTACGACCTCGACCTGACGCCGTTCCTGGCGCTGATGCTCGATGGGCGGCCCCACGAGATCGGGCTGGGTGTGCGCAGCGCCCTACCACACTGGCTCGTGAACGCCAACCTCCACCTCTGGGTCGACTATTGGTCGGATGCAGTGCAGGCCGGTCCGGTGGAGTACTTTGCCCCAGCCATCCAGATGAACCGCAACGCCGAGTGGCGCAACCCCGATGGCCAGTCGGAGATCGGGGCGGAGGGGCACGAACGATTTTCCGGGTGGGTGAGCTGGTCGAGGGGCAACCTCACCACGGAGGTGCGGCATAAGATCAAGCTGAGGAGCCAGGTGCAGGTGCAGAACCGCGGGGCGGTGACCCAGATCGATTTCATCCTCAAGGAGAGGACGATGGTGACAGTGATGAGGCGAAACCAGTGGTTGGCCCGGGCGCAGGCGGTGCTGGATGCGCCCATGCAGGTGCAGACCGCGATCGTGAACGCGGCGGGCAGGCCGGCGATGAAGAAGACGCGGCTCTTCCACCAGCTGATGGAGGTGGTGAGCCTGAGCGAGGGTCAGGCCGGGGCGACGACGACGACAGAGCTGACGGACCGGCAGGATGCGGAGGGATCGGCGCTGGTGGGCGGCAGATGGGGGAGCGGAAGCAGCCGGTCATCGTACCAGTACAGGGACGGGAGCAAGTGCTACTCCCGGAACGTGGCCACTGCTGGCGGAGCGGTCATCCAGGACAGGAAGGCCTCCTGCCTTGCCATGGCTGATGATGCCTGAGGACGTGAAACGCGTGCATGGCTGCTAACGCTTTGCTTAGTTAATTGTTTTCCCAGTTGCCCGTTACGAGGATTAATAAGAGATCCATCCATGATATAATGTAGTAATCCTTCAATATCATACTTCTATCAATCACATAGCTTTGCACCTTAAAATATGTCAAATTAGGATCAAATGGTGAGTTAGCATAATAGTTTTTCTCTCTCTCTCTTTTGGTTTTTTTGTTAATTTGTTAATTGCAAGTTTACAAAAGATAAGTGTCTTTGGAAGACCTAAAAAGGCATATCACGTCAATAAGCACAAACACTATTTATCTTCTCTCTTGTCCACTTTAAACAAAGGCATCATGCAAATATGTCTTCAGGTAAATAATGACTAATCAAATATATGGCCATTTGGGCATCTCCTAAGTAAACTTTATATAAAAAACTATATGTTGAGAATAGCCTTGTTGAAGAAAGGTTTAGCCTTGATAGATTAGGCAGCCCATGTCTCTTCCACCATCATGATTGACACCATATGATATTATTCATCAATAGCACCATATGGTATAAAACTATAATCCTATAGATTTTTCTATGTAAGAATACAAGGTTAAAACATAGACAAATAACTTTCAGAGAATATTTATCATATAATTTAATCAGTAATTTAACTCACTTATAAGATATTAATAACACAACTGAATCCATAATCAATCCACACATATGACACATAATATATGTAACAATTTCTTAAAAATTCATAACATTCTAATTTAAATAATGTATATACAAAATAATATCAATACATACTAATCTTAATAGATTAATTATGTAATTTAATCAGTACTCGATTCATCATGCTTTTGTTATATAACTCTAAAAAATTGAGAGAATATATAAGCAAACCATAATTCAATGATTTTTGTGACTCAAAAACTTATCATAAATAAATAATTTCTTAAAAATATATGAATTTTTTATGCATTCAATATATGCATTAGATATCAAATACTTTCATTATGCTCATACGATTTATAAAAACTTAACTTTACATGCATTTTAGAATCTTGACTTGTTAATGTTAGATGCTTAATATCAAATCTTTCATCGTGTTTATACGGATTACAAAATATCAACTTCATACGCATTTCAAATTATAACTTATTAATAATATTTTTTTAAAGTAAAATATATCTAAATATATTTTTATAATGAAACAATAAGTATAACTAATGTCACAAAATTAGAACATAAAATATTTGTAGCGCAAAGATTGCCATTCATATAAATACAATTAAAGATTCATAAATATAACTAAGGTATATATATAAGTCAGAACATAAGGTATAGTAGCACTAATGATTATGATAATATTATATTCTTATGACAAGATTCATAACCCTATTTAACCCCAATGGTATTAGTAACATATAATTCCATGTGTCAAGGCCTAGAAAAAATCAGTATCACCTCCACCTCTGGGTCGACTATTGGTCGGATGCAGTGCAGGCCGGTCCGGTGGAGTACTTTGCCCCAGCCATCCAGATGAACCGCAACGCCGAGTGGCGCAACCCCGATGGCCAGTCGGAGATCGGGGCGGAGGGGCACGAACGATTTTCCGGGTGGGTGAGCTGGTCGAGGGGCAACCTCACCACGGAGGTGCGGCATAAGATCAAGCTGAGGAGCCAGGTGCAGGTGCAGAACCGCGGGGCGGTGACCCAGATCGATTTCATCCTCAAGGAGAGGACGATGGTGACAGTGATGAGGCGAAACCAGTGGTTGGCCCGGGCGCAGGCGGTGCTGGATGCGCCCATGCAGGTGCAGACCGCGATCGTGAACGCGGCGGGCAGGCCGGCGATGAAGAAGACGCGGCTCTTCCACCAGCTGATGGAGGTGGTGAGCCTGAGCGAGGGTCAGGCCGGGGCGACGACGACGACAGAGCTGACGGACCGGCAGGATGCGGAGGGATCGGCGCTGGTGGGCGGCAGATGGGGGAGCGGAAGCAGCCGGTCATCGTACCAGTACAGGGACGGGAGCAAGTGCTACTCCCGGAACGTGGCCACTGCTGGCGGAGCGGTCATCCAGGACAGGAAGGCCTCCTGCCTTGCCATGGCTGATGATGCCTGAGGACGTGAAACGCGTGCATGGCTGCTAACGCTTTGCTTAGTTAATTGTTTTCCCAGTTGCCCGTTACGAGGATTAATAAGAGATCCATCCATGATATAATGTAGTAATCCTTCAATATCATACTTCTATCAATCACATAGCTTTGCACCTTAAAATATGTCAAATTAGGATCAAATGGTGAGTTAGCATAATAGTTTTTCTCTCTCTCTCTTTTGGTTTTTTTGTTAATTTGTTAATTGCAAGTTTACAAAAGATAAGTGTCTTTGGAAGACCTAAAAAGGCATATCACGTCAATAAGCACAAACACTATTTATCTTCTCTCTTGTCCACTTTAAACAAAGGCATCATGCAAATATGTCTTCAGGTAAATAATGACTAATCAAATATATGGCCATTTGGGCATCTCCTAAGTAAACTTTATATAAAAAACTATATGTTGAGAATAGCCTTGTTGAAGAAAGGTTTAGCCTTGATAGATTAGGCAGCCCATGTCTCTTCCACCATCATGATTGACACCATATGATATTATTCATCAATAGCACCATATGGTATAAAACTATAATCCTATAGATTTTTCTATGTAAGAATACAAGGTTAAAACATAGACAAATAACTTTCAGAGAATATTTATCATATAATTTAATCAGTAATTTAACTCACTTATAAGATATTAATAACACAACTGAATCCATAATCAATCCACACATATGACACATAATATATGTAACAATTTCTTAAAAATTCATAACATTCTAATTTAAATAATGTATATACAAAATAATATCAATACATACTAATCTTAATAGATTAATTATGTAATTTAATCAGTACTCGATTCATCATGCTTTTGTTATATAACTCTAAAAAATTGAGAGAATATATAAGCAAACCATAATTCAATGATTTTTGTGACTCAAAAACTTATCATAAATAAATAATTTCTTAAAAATATATGAATTTTTTATGCATTCAATATATGCATTAGATATCAAATACTTTCATTATGCTCATACGATTTATAAAAACTTAACTTTACATGCATTTTAGAATCTTGACTTGTTAATGTTAGATGCTTAATATCAAATCTTTCATCGTGTTTATACGGATTACAAAATATCAACTTCATACGCATTTCAAATTATAACTTATTAATAATATTTTTTTAAAGTAAAATATATCTAAATATATTTTTATAATGAAACAATAAGTATAACTAATGTCACAAAATTAGAACATAAAATATTTGTAGCGCAAAGATTGCCATTCATATAAATACAATTAAAGATTCATAAATATAACTAAGGTATATATATAAGTCAGAACATAAGGTATAGTAGCACTAATGATTATGATAATATTATATTCTTATGACAAGATTCATAACCCTATTTAACCCCAATGGTATTAGTAACATATAATTCCATGTGTCAAGGCCTAGAAAAAATCAGTATCTAAATCAAATGACTTTTTACCATAATAAGAATTCCAACGTATCTCTTTTTATATTTTATTTTAAAACTGATTTAATCATATTATTTAAAATTAATAATAATCAAATTTTTTTATCATTTTCAAATTTAATGTTTCATATGAATTCTGATAAGATATCTTAAAAGTACTTATAAAACAATAAATAACAGTTCAAATCATATATTTTTTTAAATTATAGATATTTTATTTTTTATATAATACTTTTAAATAATAAATATTTATAAATCATGTAAATCATATGCAATTTTTAATTCCAAATGCATACATTAATACTTTAAAAAATATGACCGCATATCTTTGATATAAAAATATTTTGACCTTTCTTTTTTATCATTATTTTTCCAATATAATCATTTTCTTTCCTTCATAACATAAGTAACCAATTAACTAAGAACATCATGATTCATCGATCTATAATCTAAAATATAAATCTAATTAATAAGAATACAAAAGAATTCAGAACCATACATAATATAATTTTTCTGAGCTAAATCCGTTTAATATCAAAATGAATCCTCCATAATTTTTTACTTATTTTTCTTCTTTTATTTTTATTTCTCACTTCCTTTTCCTCTCTCTCCGCCTGCACGAACCCCTTCAAATTTTTATCCTCCATCTCTTCCATCTCTCTTGGCTTTTCTTTCCCTTCTCATCTTTTCCTTTTCTTCTTCTTCTTCTTCTTTCCTTTTCCTTCTTCCTTTTTGTTTCGTCTTACTCCTATGTGTTCTCACACACCATCCTTTCTCTTCCTTCCCCGTTTCTTTCTTTGTTTCTTCCTCTCCATGCTCCCTTCTCTCTCCTTTTCTTTCTTCCCTTCCTTTTGATTTCTTTCTCCACCTCTTCCGTTTCTTTTTTTTCCTTTTTCTTCTAAGCCGTCAAATGGATGAAACCTTATCTTTTTATTCTTTTTGCAATTTCATTCTTATAATTTCTCTATTTACAATTAGTTCCTCACTACACATGAGGAGTTCTCTATCTCGGGGTGGGCCTCGCATGTGTTTGTCCGAAATTGGAGATTATCCCAAAGGGTGACTTTAGAAGAGAAGTCATCTTTGGCCTCTTCCTTTCACATCAAGATATGATCTTATCAAAACCTATGATAATATGATGCCTATGTTTAGTATGACCAAGACAATTAGTAAGGCCACCATAATCAATTTCCAATCTATCACGACCTCATATGCATAGGAGGACGACTGTGAATTGCTCATAGTGATTGCTAGAGCTGGCCCCAAAAAATTACCAAAGGGTAATTTGACAACCTAATAAATATAATAAATCAGAATAAAAATAAAAGAAACAAGAACACCAAATTTACGTGGTTCGGTCAATTGACCTATATCCATGGATGAAAGAGGAGCAAATCACTACTATAAAAGAGGGACAATTATAAATGCCTTAGGAAGATGTTCCTAGGCCATAAAACACCCGAAAATATATTGAACAAGAAAAACTCAAACTATAAGCCTAAACTATTTAACTGAGTGTGGACTTAAACCCAAAGCAAACACTTAGGTTTTTCTTATGGTGCATCTGACTTCAAAGCCTAGGCCCTTATTTATAGTTTAAACAGGAGATACCAAACTTGATTTTCCTAATGTGGAACTATGTGAGACTTGCCAAACTAATAGTATCTTTATGATAAAACTAACGATATTAAATGTTTCACTTTGATTACTATAAACATTTTAGTTTATAACTATATATATTTTAATATAAAATTTTAAATCTAAAAATTTTCAGCGGTAATCTATAATTAGTATGTCGCATGGCTTTGGTCCGAGTGCCAACTCAGTGATCTCCTCCGGTGATGGCGATGCGACCCAACTCCCGAA
>LVTN01000678.1:5098-18222 GCA_001649415.1 Musa itinerans | reverse complement strand
TGTCGAATTTCTCGACAACGATCTTTGTTATTGTCATCGTTGTCAAAAGATCCCAAAACCAGGCTTTGATACCAGTTTGTTAGAGCTGGCCCCAAGAAATTACCAAAGGGTAATTTGGCAACCTAATAAAGACAATAAACCAGAATAAAAATAAAAGAAATAAGAATACCAAATTTACGTGGTTCGATCAATTGACCTACATCCACGGACGAAGGAGAAGCAAATCACTACTATAAAAGAGGGACAATTACAAATACCTTAGGAAGATGTTCCTAGACCATAAAACACCCGAAAATATACTGAACAAGAAAAACTCAAACTATAAGCCCAAACTATTTAACTGAGTGTGGACTTAAACCCAAAGCAAACACTTAGGTTTTTCTTGTGGTGCATCTGACTTCAAAGTCTAGACCCTTATTTATAGTTTAAACAGGAGATACCAAACTTGATTTTCCTGATGTGGGACTTGCCAAACTAACAGTGATATATTTGTTTAAAGCACACAAGTGTGGTAAAAAAAACTTGCTTGTCTTAAACATGACATACTATATTAACCAAACCAAAGTTATTGATAAGCGTCTTTGCTAACTAAACTTGGCTTGCATGACGTCCAAAATTATTGAAGAAATCTTTTGAGTTGCATATCAATTACAACCAAAATAATGAGAATTTTGGTGATTGTGAAGGAGAAGAATTTTTCCATGGCGAGCATCAGAACTGGATTCTATTGCCCGATTTCAAGAACTACTTTGGTTCGAAATTGCCGTATTTGAATGCAAGAAGATTATGTTTTGAGCTGATAATAAGAAACGAAGGACAAGCATTTTAGTTGGTAGATTCACATTCTCATCAACCTTGAGTCAAATATGTTTTGAACACGAATTCGCCAAACCTGACCTCTTTAGCAATCATTGGCTATCAAACATTAGTGGGTTACTAATCATGCTAACCCCTAATTCATACTATACAACAAGGCTGTAGTGCCAAGCATATCATTTCAAAAAGATGATATCTTATCTATGATCTATACTTAAATAATGTCAGCTTTGTCCTTTCAAACAATTTGTGTGTATATCTAATCTTTATGGATTCTCAATGATCCACTTTTGAATTATTGTTGTCGTGTGTGATGGTGTAAACATGTCACCCAAGTTTCACTTCTCCCATTCAGGCTTTTAAATATATTCAGATCAATCACACTTAGAATTGAGTTTTTTTCTTTAGATTTGGAATTTCCCAATGAGACCAAGAAAAGTTTGAGATGTCTCGGCCTCTTTCTCCTCTATTTTTAAATCAAACTCAAGCGAGTCATCAATCTCATCATCTCTTTCGAAGTCGGCAAGGTAAACTTTATCCTCTAAAAGGATTGAGATTAGATTGAATCCTTCTTATAGTGAGATCATTGAAAATAGTGCTTCAGGTACTTTTGATCATATTGTTGTTAAAAATAACACTTCAGATTATCATCAAATGTGGCACTTCAGACTATTATTAAAGATAATACTTCAGGCTATCATTGAAGGTAGCACTTAAGATCAATTTAATTATGTTATCATCAAAGATAATGTTTCAGACTGATTCGATCATACTATCATCGAAAATAGCACTTTGTGTCATTTCAGTAGTATTATCGTCGAAGGTAGTGCTTCGAGCCAATTCAATCATATTACCATCGAAGGTAGTATTTTGGGTCAATTTGATTGTGTTGCAATTAGATATAGTACTTCAGGCTGATTTTGTCATGCTATTATCAAAGGTAATACTTTTATTTAGTTATGTTATCGAAAATAGTGCTTTGAGTGACTCTATTATCAAATGTAATGCTTTGGACTAATTTGATCGTACTATTATCAAATGTAACACTTTAAGCCATTTTGATTATGCTATCAGTCACTTCCTTTGCAAAGTTGGATTGTTAGGCATGATCCTCATGCCTCATAGTATTTGTCATTTGTTAAGAACAATTGCATGACAACCATAAAACACCCGAAAATATACTGAACAAGAAAAACTCAAACTATAAGCCCAAACTATTTAACTGAGTGTGGACTTAAACCCAAAGCAAACACTTAGGTTTTTCTTGTGGTGCATCTGACTTCAAAGTCTAGACCCTTATTTATAGTTTAAACAGGAGATACCAAACTTGATTTTCCTGATGTGGGACTTGCCAAACTAACAGTGATATATTTGTTTAAAGCACACAAGTGTGGTAAAAAAAACTTGCTTGTCTTAAACATGACATACTATATTAACCAAACCAAAGTTATTGATAAGCGTCTTTGCTAACTAAACTTGGCTTGCATGACGTCCAAAATTATTGAAGAAATCTTTTGAGTTGCATATCAATTACAACCAAAATAATGAGAATTTTGGTGATTGTGAAGGAGAAGAATTTTTCCATGGCGAGCATCAGAACTGGATTCTATTGCCCGATTTCAAGAACTACTTTGGTTCGAAATTGCCGTATTTGAATGCAAGAAGATTATGTTTTGAGCTGATAATAAGAAACGAAGGACAAGCATTTTAGTTGGTAGATTCACATTCTCATCAACCTTGAGTCAAATATGTTTTGAACACGAATTCGCCAAACCTGACCTCTTTAGCAATCATTGGCTATCAAACATTAGTGGGTTACTAATCATGCTAACCCCTAATTCATACTATACAACAAGGCTGTAGTGCCAAGCATATCATTTCAAAAAGATGATATCTTATCTATGATCTATACTTAAATAATGTCAGCTTTGTCCTTTCAAACAATTTGTGTGTATATCTAATCTTTATGGATTCTCAATGATCCACTTTTGAATTATTGTTGTCGTGTGTGATGGTGTAAACATGTCACCCAAGTTTCACTTCTCCCATTCAGGCTTTTAAATATATTCAGATCAATCACACTTAGAATTGAGTTTTTTTCTTTAGATTTGGAATTTCCCAATGAGACCAAGAAAAGTTTGAGATGTCTCGGCCTCTTTCTCCTCTATTTTTAAATCAAACTCAAGCGAGTCATCAATCTCATCATCTCTTTCGAAGTCGGCAAGGTAAACTTTATCCTCTAAAAGGATTGAGATTAGATTGAATCCTTCTTATAGTGAGATCATTGAAAATAGTGCTTCAGGTACTTTTGATCATATTGTTGTTAAAAATAACACTTCAGATTATCATCAAATGTGGCACTTCAGACTATTATTAAAGATAATACTTCAGGCTATCATTGAAGGTAGCACTTAAGATCAATTTAATTATGTTATCATCAAAGATAATGTTTCAGACTGATTCGATCATACTATCATCGAAAATAGCACTTTGTGTCATTTCAGTAGTATTATCGTCGAAGGTAGTGCTTCGAGCCAATTCAATCATATTACCATCGAAGGTAGTATTTTGGGTCAATTTGATTGTGTTGCAATTAGATATAGTACTTCAGGCTGATTTTGTCATGCTATTATCAAAGGTAATACTTTTATTTAGTTATGTTATCGAAAATAGTGCTTTGAGTGACTCTATTATCAAATGTAATGCTTTGGACTAATTTGATCGTACTATTATCAAATGTAACACTTTAAGCCATTTTGATTATGCTATCAGTCACTTCCTTTGCAAAGTTGGATTGTTAGGCATGATCCTCATGCCTCATAGTATTTGTCATTTGTTAAGAACAATTGCATGACAATCTTACCAAGGAGTTTGATTGGCATGTGTAAGCTACCTTTGTCGCTTTAGCTTTTGGCATATGTATCATATCTACAATTATATTGAATCAAGGGAGATCAACTCCTAGCATGCCATAATCATGACTTAAAACTTCACATATGTAACTCAACCCGGAAGCTACACATAGTAGTGTGCCGAACAATCGATAATCTAGATTTGATTATAATATTTGCAATGGATAATCTTCGACTAATAGGCAATTGACACATTAATTACTATAGACTATTGGGTAATCCAAGAGTTTGGCATTGATAGTTCGAAGGTCACTTAGGCCCTATAAATAATAGGGTTCTTCCTTCACTTGTTTTCTTCATGCTTTCAATTGAGATTTAGAGTTAAAGAGCCATTCTTTGGCTCAGAATTTCCTCACTAGACCAATAAAGGTCTAAGATGTCTTCAAGCTCACTTGTAATACCCTAGTTTTACTAAGGACCTGAATGTAAAACATGAAACTTAATAGGGACTGAATTGAGAAGACTGCAAAAAAAAAGTTTTTACTCCACCGTCTCATGCAACGACTAATCTCTTCATTGGCTTAAAAGAAAAGATAAAAATAATAAATAATAAAAAAGGCAAAGAAGAAAAGAAGGAGAAGAGGCAGAGAAGAACAGAACAAGAAGGAAAAGAGAGAAAGGAAGAGGGAAAAAAGAAGAAGAGGAGAAGAGGAAAGAGAGAAAGGAAGATGGAAGAAAGAAAAAGAAGAGAAGAGAAAAAAATAAGGAGAAAGGAAGATAAATAAAAAAGAATGAGAAGGAAGAGGAAAAAAAAAAGAGAGCACCGATCTGTTGTGAAAGAAAGAAAAGGAAGGAAGAAAAAAAGAAAAAAAAGAAATAAGAAGTGATAAGCTGAGAGAAAGAAAGAAAGAGACGGCGAAGAAAAAAAAAAAAAGAAAGAAAATAAAAGGACGATTTGATATCAGATGAATTGGCATCAAATCCAAGAAATATCAGGTATGACTTCTAATTCTTTTGCCTTTCCTATTATTTATATTTATGTATTGGATTAGAGATGGATTAATTTTGATGTTCTTAGTTGATTGAATATTTTTGTATTGAAAGAAATAGAGAAAAATAGTTATATTGTAATAGATAAAAAAGAAAAGAAAAGATAAAAAAATATTATATTGAGGATATGCGATTGCGATAAATATCTGATAACTCCCTTTAGTTTATTTTTAAAAATATTAATATATATGTTTGAAATTGATAAATAAATATAATTTATAAAATTTTATTGTTTAAAATATGTGTCATATACATCACAAGGGCTAAATACGGTTCTAGATTTTGTCACGAGAATATAATGTGGTCATAGGACTTTTGTTTCAACACTAATACCTTAGTTATATTCATGCTTATGAACCCTTAGCTATGTTTATATGAATTATAATCTTTGCATTATAATATTTTATGTTCAAATATATGACATTAGCTATACATATGCTTTCATTAAGAAAATATATTTAAATATTTTTTTTTGAAAAGTATTATTAGCAAGTCATGATTTAAGATGCATGCATTTTGTTTTGAAAAGTATTTAAACATTTTATGCTAACAAGTCATGATTTTAAAATTATATAAATTTAAATTTTTATAGATTATATGAGCACAAATAAAATATACATATGTACATTTAGAAAGCATGTGTTAAGTGCATAAATATTTTATGTGTTTTTAATAAAATATTTATTTATGATAAGTTTTAATTAGCATGTGAGTCAATGGAGCCATAGTTTATTCATTATTTCTTAATTTTTCAGAGTTACGTGGTAGAAGCATAGTAGATTGATTATTGATTGAATTATATAATTAATTTACTAAAATTACTGTTCATTGAGATTATTTTGTATATATATTATTTGGATTGAAATATTATAGAATTTTAAGGAGTTGTTGAATCTATTAGATATACTATGGGTGGATTGATTATGGATTGAGTTATATTATTAAGGTCATGTAGATTGATTATGAATTAAATTATGTAATAATTATATTATAAAAGTTATTTTGTTCAAGTTTTGACCTTGTATTATTTTGTTAAGTAACCTTTTTTTCAACTTTTAGGGCAGATTTGGATGAGTCACTAGTCCCATTATCTCCTTGGATGTTGGCAGGTCATACTTCCTCTTCTAAGGTTGCTATTGTAAGGGAGATTGTTCCTTCGAGACTTGATCCCTCTAGTAGTGAGATTATTGAAGGTAGTGCTTTGAGCCATTTGGACTATGCTATTATCAAAAGTAGTGCTTTAAGCTGATTTGATCATGCTATCATCGAAGATAGTACTTTATGCTAATTTGATCATGCAATATGTTACAAATAAATATGTATAAAAAATATTTGATGTAATATTTGTGTATATCTGTGTCTTTCAGGTTTATTCATGCTTTGCACAGCATGTAAAGGGTTTGTAGTATGCTTGATAGCTCCATTTTAGTTAACTTTTGTAGCCATCTTAATCATATAAACATAGATTATATGTAGTCATTATGCATAGGTAAAACTACATAAGAAAATATCATCCTAACAATCATTTTGGAGATTTTCTAACTCTATAGAGTAATACGAAGTGTTAGTTAACATAGCACCCAAGAGCTAATCGGGTGACATATGGTTAAGTGGACCTTTAAGGTAGTGTCTATGGCTGGTTCATTGTCTTTTTTTGTTGTAGTATTGTACGGGTATTTGTGAAGACTTTTGGTCATAGACTACCTTGGATCCTTTATCGTGCAATCGTTCAGAGCTTACGAAGTCTATGTTTTTAATTTGTATAACCTATCAAGTGCTTGTTAAAATGTCTACTTATAAGATCTCGAGTTAAATGCTTCCTAACTTGACTTCTCTTTTGTAAATCTTTAAGAGATCATAAGAGGTTTCAAGGAGGTTAACCCTTTACGGACGAACATGCAAGAGTGCTATATAAGTTAAGCAAAATTAGATAAGTCCATGATAGATAATATTAAAGTGATATACATAGAAACACATGATATGCAAATGTGGGGGATTTAGCGGAGCTGTGTTGAGAGCACTCAACACACATGATCATTTGAGGGGAAATAGTTATAGAGACATAGGGAAAAGAGTCACTCAGATGAATGGACATTCGAGATTGGCATTCAGAGGAATGAATAACCCTTTGTGCAAAAGACACTATAAGAGTAAGCAAGCTAGGAAGAATATATAGCATATAAAGGCTGAGATGGCTGAGTTCAAGCTATGGATCAACATTAGTAATTAAACCTGACGGTGCTCAAGGCAAGTAGGGCATTTGGCAAAGAAGAAACCATATAAGGAAGGATGGGTTGCTCAACGACCAAAAAAGTTATGTAAAGCTCATAGAGTGGGGGGAATTGATAACTCTAAGAATTCATACTTATGCAAAGGTTTATATACAGATGATGGATTATCTATAGTTATCCCAAGACAACTAAAACTCGATGCTATGAAGCATAAACTTTTTTACTTTGGTATGGGAAAGATATATCCATAGGAGATTAAAGTGTCCAGTAAGTTATTCATGTTACTAGACCTTTAAAGGTACAATGGGGGCTGTATTGGTGAGGAATTGTAATCTTGCAAGTGCGTTAATGATAGTGAAACAATACGTAGTTTGTTTAGCAATGTAGAGTAGTCCAAGAGAATGGTAGTCTTTGAAACTTCTAAAGGGAATGATGTGAAAAGAAAAATTACTCCAACATGATAGATTTTCAGGAGAGATAAGTTTCAATTCTAAAAAAGGAGAATCATATGCAATAGACTGCATATGTTGAGGGGGTACCTTAAGACGACAGCTCTATAGAGCTCAATGGACTAGTGAGTGTTGAGGTGTTATTGTATGATCTCATATAAGGTAATATATTGGTTGATGCATTGCAAAATCAAGTAGGGAAGCAACCATAGGCAACACCAAACAAAGACATAGTTAGAGCCGATATGAAGATCAAACTCAATGGTGAGCTAACTGAGGAGTGAAGTTACTTGAGTGAAACTTAGTAAAATGCCCAAGCTGCATAAAGAGAGTTGATACAGAAGACATAATATGAAGCAGAGGCACGAAGCTTTCCTTATACAAAGATAAAGGATATGAACTCTTATAGAGATAAGTGCGAGATCATGTTATTCTATGGGTCTCTCATTTTGATATAGTGCCAAAGTTGAAGAGAGCTTCGAGGCACATATACCTTATCTCGACGAAGCAATTGATGAAAGGACTAAGGTGACTTAACTTGTGGAGGTAAAGTTGGGGTCAGAAGGCTTTGACATGTAGCAAAAGAATGTGAATGTAGGTACTCTTGAAGAATATACTATAGTGATGTCATTCAAGTTGTCATAAATAAAGTGTATAACAAATATTGTGTTAGGGGTAGAAGCCCAGGATCCAAACAATGACATACCAATTTCAATAAAGTCAGTGGACTTTGAGAGTTGTTGGGTGATGGACTTTTCTAGAGATATACTTCATCCATGTGTGGCTTGAGAGCAAGTGGACGAAGGTAAATTACCAAAGGAGCGAACATAATCGAATGTGGCAAAGGCTATGCGATGTGCTATTAAAGGCCACACATAGAGAAATCGTAATTCATGTTCATCTCATAAAGATTAGAATGCAATAGAGATATCACATAAGTGACATGGTATAGCAAATCATAATAGAACAATTCAAGATAATGTGACACATGAGAGAAGTCTTGTGAGAGACTTGATCATACAAAGGTATGATTGAAAACTACTAGAAACTCTACTTTGATGAGTAATATAATAATAATAAGGGCTATGGATTTAAGGTGTGAATATCATGATATCATAGAGGCGGGTTTTTTGTGTATGCATCGAATTTTGTATCGGATGAAAGTCTTGATCATTAGCATATGAGAGTTGCATACCATTGAGAGGGATTTCGAGTGAAGTACTAATTAGTTCTATGAGAGGGACTTACTTATAAAGAGGTACAATAGATGACTTGAGAGTTGGATTGTCCCAAAGCTTATACTAACTTAAGGAGCTTGATAATTCAAAGGATAAAGCCGAGTGAGCAAATATTACTATCAAAGGACATAAAAGAGATTAAAATCAACACAAACTATACAACATGATGGCAGAGGCCATGCATGGGAGTTGATGCTTATCTTTCTATCAACGAAAGGAAACTACTCAGAGAATACAAAGGTATTGAAACAAGTGATCGAAAGGGACAAGGAAGCAATAATGAGTCTATAGAGACTTAGTTACCAAAAACTAAGCATCAGTTGGGATAGAGGTGGACTCGGAGGAGTATCATAGTGTCATAGAGGCAGATCTACTAATCACAAAATAAAAGGATATAAATGTGAGGCGATAGGTAGTAGGGTCATGGGTATGACAACGCTATGGTATCATAGAGGTGAGACTTCCATGTAGTTATCGATCCCTTGCTCTTATAGAGAGAGAGAGCATATGATTGTGAAAGGGGTTAAGGAGGTCCAGAATGCAAAGATAAACTCTAAGTACTAAGACAAGATCAAGAGAAGAGGCTAGAGAATTTCAAAGGACTAATGTCGATAGGCTTCTCATCAAGATAGCTAAAAGTGAGGGACTTTGGGTCTATGCAAGAGTGCTCGACCAAGGAACATAGTAGGTAAGGTAGTACACGGTGCTATATTCTTTTCTATTTAGATGAGTAGGTGACGGAAATAATGGAGACTATGATACAATTCTAAAGGCGATAAAACTATCACAAAGTTGCTCCAAGTTAAGGTAAAATTTTACTCTTTTCGAGCAAAACTTCTTGCATTCCAGAAGTTTGATAGCAATGAGGAGATAAATTGCAATAGCCAACTCAATATAAGGAGTACAAATACTTCAAGTGCTTTAGAAATATGAGCAAAGAGCAAACGAAGGCTAGTAAACAGCTTTATGCATGGAATATAATCCTTGAGAAGATGAGCAAAGTTAAATAATCATTACCTTCTCAATTCTTAAGAGAATGAGCGAAATCGAGTATCCTAGTTTGTTTATTTATTTGCTAGAGAAGATTTGCACATATCCAAAGACTTTTCAAAGAAACTTTGAAAGACAACAGTTATCAAATCCTCACCAATAGTGATCGATTCTACCGATAGTAGATTATCAATTTTATTTTTTAATATAATACTAATCAAAAGTGGAAGCGATGTGAATATACTTGGAGACAACAACTAAGTAGAAGAGAAATCGATGGATAAATTTTACAAAGGAAAGACATTAAAACTTTAAAGTCTATGAGGCAATGCTTATTAAAACTTGAATAGGCATTCACCTAATTCAATCAACATGAGACGTTAAGAGATTAGCGCATAATAAAGAATGTCTTTTCCTTTATCTGAGGGATTTATAAAAACCAGCAAAGATCAATACAAGTCAACCGACCTCACACTAGAGTCAAAATCATTAGTGAGTTTAAGTAGCATTAGCAAATCAAAGTTCGACTACTCAACTATAGTGACGAAGAGCAATTAGGAGCTAAGAGGCACATTGCAATTGGACCGGAAGATTAAAGATTCAACAAAGGTGAGGAGCTGCAACATTTGCAAAGGCTTCGACGAGGATGTTGAAAGAATAAGTGTGGGAGAATATCATGAACAAATTTGCATAAAAGGTGTTTGATATAATATTTATATATATTTGTATCTTTTGGTTTTAAACATATAGAGAGCTTACAGTAGGTTTGGTAACCCTATTATAGTTGTTTTAGTCCTATAAATATAGGTCATATGCAACTATCGTATAAAACTAAAACTATCCAAAAATAAGCTATCCAACTAGTCATTTTAGTGATTTTCTAGCGTTGTAGAGTAGTGTAGAGTGTTAATCAATACAACACCCAGAAGCTACTATGATGACACATCACTGAAGGGGTTTTTGGAGTAGTATCTAAGACTAATTTGCTGTCTTATTCCATAGTACTGGATACTTATGAGGACTTTTGATTTTGGTGGGCCACCTTAGACCCTTTATCGTGCAACCATTTAGAGTTTATGAAATATATGTTTATAATTTGCATGCCTATCAAGTGTTTGATAGAATGTCCGCTTGTGAGATCTCGAGTTAAATATTTCACTTAATCCGTCTTCACTTTTGCAGGTCATTAAAGGACTATATGATGTTTCGAAGAGGTTGATCCTTTGTACACGGATATGCAAGTGTGTTACATGACTTAGGCAAAACTAAATAAGTCCATCACAAAATCATTAAAAATAATGCTTCGAGTTGATCCAGTCACATTATGATCGAATGTAGTACTTTGGGCCAACTTAATCATATTGTGATGGAAGGTAATACTTCAAGTTGTTTTGGACATACTATCATTATAGTTCACTTCTTTTGCATAGTTCAATTATTGGGCATGATCCTGCACATATCATAATCTAAATCGTTGCTAAAAATATATTACATGATGATTTTACTAAGAAGTCTGATTGGACTTCGATAAATGATTTTACATTTATCATTTAAAGGACTATATGATTTTACATGTGAGATGCCTTTTATCAAATCTGTAATTATATCGGCTCAAGGAACATCTGGCTCACAGCATATCATAATCATGACTTAGATTTCCCAGACATGATTCAATCAGGAGCTCCGCGATCGGACCAATATCTCCGACTAATGAATCGGGTTTCATATTGATTACAATATCTCCTACGAATAAACTTTGACCAATAGGCTACTATCAGCATAATCACAACAGACCGTCCGGACCCTATAAATAAAGTTCTTCCTTCATTTCGTCCTCTTCGCTTGTCCAATCCAATGGGAATAATTCTATCGGAGAACGGACGACCAAAAACGGAACGGGAGAGAGAGAGAGAGGGTGAAGGGAAGCATCCTAATCTCCTGGTATTCAATCTCCCTCATCGACGGACTCCAAGTGTTCAAAGTATTTAAAGCCTATAATTCGTATCCCTCTTCTCGTTCTCATGTGATGTTAGCAATAATACAAGGCAGAAACAATTCAACGAGTGACACACATTTTAAGCGTTAGTTCTCTTCAGATCCTCACTATATAACTTCTCTCTTCCCAATCCATCTCAACAAACAATTCATTCATCAAAGATTAATCTTTGACACACATTTTAAGCGTTAGTTCTCTTCAGATCCTCACTATATAACTCTCTCTTCCCAATCCATCTCAACAAACAATTCATTCATCAAAGATTAATCTTTCACAAGGTTGATCTTCACGTAGAAGATGCATCCCAGTCTATATGAGTTATCCTTTCTCCTCCTCCATCTCTGCTTTGCCGCCTTCATTTGCACCACAGGGGCATCATCACCATCTCTTTTTTATGGCAATCTTGAGCTCCCGGGAGGTTCCATTCCAAGCGTGTCACTAGAACACTTAGACCCCACCCTCCCCCCGGCCCTCCCTACCCAGACTCCGCACTGTTCCCTGGTCGTCCTCCAACACGACTTCGCTGACACCGTCGGCGCGACGCCGGCCTCCGCCAACTATACTCACCCCTCAGACTGCCCCTTCCCATGGACGCGCGTCGTCCTCGAGCTCAGCGTCGCCGCCACAGGCCTCCAGGAGTCCCGAGTCGCCGCCATCTGGATCGACGGCGCCGAGGTCCTCCGCACCGCCACCCCCATCTCCATGGCTCGCGGCGCTTTCTGGCGCGTCCATAAGGACGTCACCCGCTACACGGCCCTCCTCCGCCGCCTGGCTGATGGCGGCGGCGTTATCTCCATGATGCTGGAGAACTCACACAAGGTCCTTCCCGGCGTCTTCAGCGCCAACGTCTCCCTCCATTACTTCCGCGGCCCGGTCGACGACGGCAGGTCGAAGTCCATGTCTAATGCGGCGCACCCTTCCGTTAGATCCCTGTACCGCGAGCCCGCGGACCTCGTCCTCCCCATCTCCAAGCCCGACGGACAATATGGATCCGGCTTTTGGTACCGTATTGACAACGAAACCGGCGTCGAGTCCACCACGGTCGCCATCCCCAGAAACACATACCGCGCCGTCCTTGAGATATTTGTGTCATATCATGGCGAGGATGAATCATGGTATACTAATCCATTGAGAAATAACTATCTTCACCAGCCAACTGCAGCCAAGGTTTCGGCACCGCGAGCCAACGGCGCGTTTCGGCAGGTCTACGCCACAATCGACGGGCGGTACGTAGGCGGGCACGTTCCCTTTCCGGTCATCTACTCGAGCGCCATCAACCCCGTCTTCTGGTCCCCGGTGGCGGCAATCGGCGCGTTCGACATGCCGTCCTACGACCTCGACCTGACGCCGTTCCTGGCGCTGATGCTCGACGGGCGGCCCCACGAGATCGGGCTGGGTGTGCGCAGCGCCCTGCCACACTGGCTCGTGAACGCCAACCTCCACCTCTGGGTCGACTATTGGTCGGACGCGGTGCAGGCCGGTCCGGTGGAGTATTTTGTCCC
>LVTN01000677.1:97881-166246 GCA_001649415.1 Musa itinerans | reverse complement strand
TATTATATTTTTTTCTAAGTTATTTTAAAAAGACTTTTTTTTTCTAAAATTTTTTACTTATGTCATTTGTTGAACAAAGATGTATACTAAATCTCTTCAAGATTTAATCAAAATATTCTTTCTGAGATTATCCAAACAATTCTTGAGATTTATCCCTAAAAATCTCAATGCCAATAACATAATATACCTCATTTATATCAACCATATTAAAATTTATGATGAGAAATTTATTGATTTGAAATAATAAACCAAAATCACTATTGGCAAATAAAATATTATCTACATACAAGACCACTATAACAAGCTTGCTCTCGTTGATCTCTAGATATAAATCTAATTAATAATATTTTTCTTAAATATAAAAAAGTAACGATATCAAGAAACTTTATATATCATTGTCTAAAGTTTATTTATAATCATAAATAAATTAATGTCCAGTATCAATGCAAGAATTGTTTCACGTAGTCCCAAATGGAAGGACTTTGGTGAAGTTATCTTACCTTTGTTTTTACGATGAACTTTGTGTTCTCAAGTAGGAATTAAGTCCTCAACTCCAACTTTAAGTCCTCTCATGTGTCCACTCGACCCCGACCTTATTGGATCTCTTCCCATTGTGGTCACCACCAAAGTTTTGTATCTTCATTCAGATACATAATTGCTATCGAAACTTTAGTATCTTCAGAAGCAAGCCTTGTAGCTTAGAAATATTGTTCTATATCTAATAGAAAATTCTCAAGCTATTTAATATCCCTGGCACCCCCATGGTAATATAGCTCAAGTGCTCTCAAGTTTTGTGGTAGTACAATGCGGGTATTGCTCCCTCCAACATTAAGAGCACTTGTGTGCAATGTCACCCTGGACCTGAGTTCTGCAACTTCGTGCAAATATTCACAAAATCTTTAGTATCTTCCGTCAATCGATCGACCAGGGACTTAACCTTATCGATTCGAGATTCAGCTTCTTTTTGTGAGCTCTTTACCACAAGAAGCTTTTGTTGGGCTTACTAGAGTTCCTCCAGACTTGTTTCAAGAATGTCAATATGAGTTTCCACCACTATGAGTCTCTTTTTATGACTTCTGTTCCCGATTGGTACTCCAGATTGTGCTTCCTCTGATTACGGAGAATAGCCAACTTCTCGCTTAGGGCAATGGTTTGGCTTTCCCCATCTTGCCCGATTTACTACAATACTTTGTCATGATGAGATTATAAAACTTCTTTACTATTTGTTCAAATTGCTTGTCAACTTTGATACCACATTGTCACGAACATAGTTGAAATTACCTAAGTCGTGAGGCACTCTTGCGGTAAAGTCAGACTTAGCTAGAGTTACTTAAGTTGTTAAGCACCCTTGTGCCAATTTTTTGACTTAGCTGGTATTACCTAAGTTATGAAGTACCCTTAGGATATGCACCTGCAAAGGGACAACCAATTTGTAATCTCACTCAAGTCTCGTAGGACTTGTAAAAAGAGCAAGTTCATTAGTTCAAAAATGAGTAATGGACAAGTCCTGACGTCTCGCAAAGAGAGCGGCTTTACAGGTAATTTAACAAACACTTTATATGCAAGAGAGAAAAGTGTTGGAAAACCTAATGAGAGCATCACATATGTAACAAAAAAATAAATCAAAAATCATTTCTTGAATAAGGAGCATTGGATCGTTGGGTGATGACCGGGTGTGTAAAACTTTAAATCACAAAACTCCACTAAGAGGATGAAATGTTCACACTTATGTCAAGGATAAAGTTCTAAAAAGAATGTTTAATGTAATACTTATGTATGTCCGTATCTTTCGGTTTGTTCATGCTTTGCACAGCATATAGAGGGACGGTCGAAGGCTTAACAGCCCCATTTTAGTTGGGTTTGGTGGCCTTCTTAGGCTTATAAATAAAGGTTGTTTCATGTTGACACTTGTGAGAGATATTCGGTCTATAGTTGACCATTTTGACCATTTGTTATGCAACCGTTCAAAGCTTGTAAAGTCTATTTATAATTTGCATTGTCTATGAGTGTTTCCTGGAATGTTTACTTGTGAATCCCAAGTGAAGTGCTTTCTCTAACCCGTTTTCTCTTTTGTAGGTCCTAAGGGACCATGGGAGGTTTCAGGGAGGTTGACCTTTGCGGACAGACATGCAAGGGTGCCGCATGACTTAGGCAAAACCAACTAAGTCTGTGACATATGGTATCAGAGAGGGACAAGCACTCATAGAAACACTTGGCATACAAATGTGGGGGACCTAGCGGGGCTGCATTGAGAGCAGTCAGCACGCGCGACCGTTTGGAGGGAAAATGGGCATGGAGATGTAGGGAAAAGGAGTCGCTCAGAGGAGTGGGCATTTGAGATTGACAGTCAGAGGAATGGCTAACCCTTCACGCAAGAGGCACCACGAGAACAAGCAAGCTTGGAAGAATGCGAAGCGCACAAAGGTTGGGATGGCTGAGTTTGAGCTACGGCTCGACGTTGACAACTATACTTGATGGTGCTCAAGGCAAGCGAGGCGCTTAGTAAAGGATGAGACCATGCAAGGTGGAATGGGTTTCTCAACAACCGAAAGAGTTGTGCAAAGCTTACAGAAGTGAGGGGAATTGCTAACTCGAAGAATTTGGTACTCATGCAAGGGCTTGTATGCGGACGATGGAATGTTCGACAGAGGTGAGGGGAATTGCTAACTCGAAGAATTCGGTACTCATGCAAGGGCTTGTATGCGGACGATGGAATGTTCGTGGCCATCCCAAGGCGACCGAAACTTGGCGCCATGGAGCATTGAAACTTTCTCTTCAGCATGTGAAGGATACGTCCATAGGAGGCTGAAATGTGCAGTGAGTTTAGCATGTTGCTAGGCCTTGAGTGGTGCAGCGGGGGCTATATTGACGTGGAGTCACAATCTAACAAGTGCGTTTACATGAGGCAGAACAATGTGTAGTTTGTTCAATAAATCGAAGTAGTCCAAGGGGATGGTGGTCTCTGAAACAAAGAGAGATGTTGCTCCAACGGGATAGATATCCAGGAGGGATAAGTCCCGACTCTCCAGAGGGAGAATCATGTGCAATATACCACACACGTTGAGGAGGAGTGCCTCAAAAACAACAACTCCACGAAGCTCAATGGACCGAGCGAGCGATGAGGAGCCGTCGCATGATCTCGCTTGAGAGAATGTATTGGTGGATGTATTGCGAGATTAAATGGGGGAGCGACCCAAAGCAACACAAATGAAGGCACACTTTGAGTCGATATGAAGATCAGACTCAAGTGAGGGCTGACCCGTGAAATGGTGGGCGCGAGGGCCACCATCAACCCAATACAAAACGAGGAGTAGAGCAACTTGGGTGTAACTTGGTGAAGTACCCAAGCCACATGAAGGGAGCCAGCATAGAAGATGAAACATGGAGAGAGGGCACAAAGCCTTCCTTGGACAGAGGTCAAGGACATGAACTCTTGCAGAGGCAAGAGCAGGATCATGTTGTTCCATGGGTCCTTCATTCTGATGAAGCAAACTCATCTTGCATAGTGCCAAAGATAAAGGGAGCTTCTGGGCACATGCACCTTATCTCGAAGAAGCATTTGATAGAGGAACTAAGGCGACTCAACTTGTGAAGGTGAAGTTGGGTTCAGAAGGCCTGAGCACGGGGCAAGAGAACGCGAATGCGAGTACTCTTGAAGAATATGTCACGGTGTTGCCATTCAAGTTGCCATGAATGAAGCGGTGCACAGCAGAGATTGGGCTAGTAGGGGCAGAGGCCCAGGATCTAGACAATGGTGCACCATTTTCAGCGAAGTCGGTGGACTTCGAGAGCTACTAGGCGACGGACCGTTCTATAGCAATATTTCATCTAGGTGTGACCCAAGAGCAGGTGGATGAAGGTCGATTGCTAAATGAGTAAACAAAATCGAAGGTGGAAGAGACCCTACGATGTATTGGCAGAGGCCACACATGGAGGGATCACAATTCAAGTTCATCCCACAAGGATCAGAATGCAATGGAGATATCACCAGGAGGCGACATGGTGCAGCGGATCGTGATGGAACAATTCGTGGCAATACGATACACATGACTAGCCCCGTGAGGGACTAGATCATACGGAGGTATGATCGGGAGCTATTAGAAGCTCCACTTCGGTGAATAACATGATGGCAAGAAGGGCTATGGATTCAAGGGGTGAAGGCCATGGTACCGCAGAGGCGGGTCTTCCATGCGTGCATTGAATTTTACATCAGATGAAAGCCTTGGTCATCAGCATATGGGGGATGTGTACCACCGAGAGAAAAGTTCGAATGCAAGTACCAGTGAGTCCCAAGGGAGGGACTTGATCATGCAGAGGTATGATCGAAGCAGTTGGAGAGTTGGACTATTCCAGAGCCTATATTCGCTTAAGGGAGCCCGGCAAGTCAGAGGATAAGGTCGAGTAAGCGAATGTTGCTACCAAGGAAGATAAGGAGAACAAAATCGGTGCAAACCCTACAATGTGATGGCAAAGGTCATGCATGGGAGTTGCAATCTATCTTTCCATCGACTAAAGGGAGCTGCTTGGAGAACACAAAGGTGTTAAAGTAAGGGGTCGAAAGGAGCGAGGAAGCGACGATGAGTCTAGAGGGACTTAGCTACCCAAAATCAAGCATCAGTTAGAATGGAGGTGGATTCAGAGGAGTGCCACAGAAACATATCTACTGATCGTGAAGAAGAGGGATGCAGATATAAGGCGACGGATAGTAGGGCTATAGGCATGGCAGCGCCATGGTACTGCAGAGGTGGGACTTCCATGAAAGTTATTGATCTCTTGCTCTCATGGAGGGAGAGCGCTTGGTCGTGAAAGAGGCCAAGGAGGTGGAGCATGCAGAGGCAAACTCCAAGTATCGAGACAAGGCTGAAGGGTAAAAGCTAAGGAATTTCGTAAAACCAGTGTTAACGAGCTTCTCATCAAGATAGTCAAAAGTGAAGGACTTCAAGTCATGCAAGAGTGCATGACAAAGGAACAAAGTAGGCAATACGCGGTGCTGTACCTTTACTACTAAGTGGAGTAGGTGGCAGGGTTGATGGAGAAGACGGTACAATCCCAGATGTGACAAACTATTAAAGACTTACTCCAAGTTGGGGTGAAAACTTCATGCATTCCAAAAGTTCGATGGCATTGAGAAGATGAATCACAGCAGCTAACTCAATGCAAGGAGTGCAAACACTTCAAGTGCTTCAGAAGTGTGAGCAAAGAGTAGGAGAATGTCAGTAATAAGCTCGATGCATGAAGTACAACCCTTGAGGAGGCGGGCGAAGTCAAGTAACTATTACCTTCTCAACTTTTAAGAGAATGGACGAAATCGAGTACCCCAATTCTCTTATCTATCCAGTAAAGAAGCTCTGCATAGGTTCAAAGACCCTTCGAAGATAACGGAAGATAATAGTTGTCAAATCCTCACCAATTATAATCAGTGCTATTGAGAGTAAATTATCCGCTTCATTTCCCAACAGAATGTCAATCGAAAGCGGAAGTGACACAAATCTACTTGGAAGTGACAACTAAGTGAAAGGAGAGTCAATGGATAAATTTTGTGGAGGAAGGACCCAAAACTTTGAAAGTTTACGAGGCGATGCTTGTTAAAGCTCCCACAAGCATCCACCCAATTTAAGCAGCATGAGACATTTGAAAGACTGGCGCATAGTAAGGATGGTTTTCCTTTATCTGGAGGATCTGTAGGAACCAACAAAGATCAACACAACTCAGCCAACCCCACACTAGAGTCAGAGTCATTGGCGAGTTAAAGCAACATAGCGGATCAAAAGTTCGACTACTCAACAACAACAGCAGAGAGCAGCTGGGAGCCAAAATGTGCATTGCAGCTGGAGTAGAAGATTAAAGACTTAATGAAAGCGAGGAGTTGCAGTGTTGGCAAAGGCTTCGACGAGGACGTCGAATGAATAAGTGGGGGAGAATGTCATGGACAAAGTTCTAAAGAGGATGTTTAATATAATACTTATGTATGTCTGTGTCTTTCGGTTTGTTCATACTTTGCACGGCATATAGAGGGACGGTCGAAGGCTTAACAGTCCTATTTTAGTTGGGTTTGGTGGCCTTCTTAGGCTTGCAAATAAAGGTTGTGTCATGTGGACTCTTGTGAGAGATATTCGGTCTGTAGTGGACTATTTTGACCCTTTGTTGTGCAACTGTTCAGAGCTTGTAAAGTTTGTTTGTAATTTGCATTGTCTATAAAGTGTTTCCTGGAATGTTTGCTTGTGGATCCTGAGTGAGGCGTTTTCTCTAACCCGTTTTCTCTTTTGTAGGTTCTAAGGGACCATGAGAGGTTTCGGGGAGGCTGACCTTTACGGACGGACACGCAAGGGTGCCACACGACTTAGGCAAAACTAACTAAGTCCGTGACACTTAGGGGAGCTCATATATCACCTAAGAATTCAGATCTAGTCCATCAGATGAAAGAGCTCTCACGAATTCCTCTCTAGCGATGATCCACACGGTGGATGACAGTGGCAACGTACCTCCTCCTTACTGTGGGTCCTCTCCTCATGACAATGCACCAACACGCAACAACACCAAGCAAGAAGGGGTTGGCGTGAGAGCTTTAGGGGTCATAGCAAGAGAGAGAAGGGAGAAAAAGATAAGGAAGCCAACTGCCTATGACCCTTTTAGTCTCACTCCTATTAATAAAGAGCCCTCTTCATGAAAATCCTAATAGATCATTCTTAATGGATATTGAATCCTCATCTAATAGCCACTAGCTTAATGGGTATTAGATTCCCATCTAATAACCACTCTAAGCTCTAAGTTCTATTTGACTCAATTTTATTCTAGAGGAGTATTTGCCTCCTTAAATATCTGATTTGCAAGACGTGAGGAATTCAACTCGAGAGAGTCAAGCATCTACCTAGTCAAAAGTCTTGTTTTTAAGACATGATACTAGCATAATGATCACACTTAAAACTAATAAGTTATTGAGGCGTCAGCTGTCGCTCTACCAATAGCTTCAAATTTCACCGCTGATGGTGATGCCAAATTAGTGAGGCATTAGTATGATATGTTCAAAGAAGCACAAATATCAGATAATGTTCACTAGCATAATGAAGTCCTGCTTGGCCAATGTCATCTGTCTGCTATGTGGTGGATGTCATTCCGGTGCCATTATTAGGAACTTCTGGGAAAAAACACTTTTAACTCATTACTTTGTGAAGTGGACTTCTCTCGATGCTTTAACACCGTTCTGCAAATAAGCCTGCCTCTGTGAGCTTGCTTCAGCTCAGATGATTTGTAAGGTATACTTATGGTTGTACCTCTTAAATCAATCAATGTTATCAGACAGATAAGTGGTCTGTTGTTGAAACTGTCATGTTTTGCTGCTTGTGTAGATCAATAACGACTGGGCTATGACTCGAAGAAACTGCAGAGCTATGTGACGGAGAAATCCTTCTTGATCTCAGAAAGAGGAGCTCTTGCTGACCGGATCAGTCATGCTATCCTTAGCTCCATGGTCGCACTAAAAGACACATCTAAATAATTGTATCTCCTGATCTGACATCACTCGTCCTTGTTGCCTTCTCGTTCCCTTCCCCTTCTTATCTTTTCGACGAGACAAAGTCCATTTGCAGTATAAACAGCTGAACGTTTAATCATCGTACACCATTAGTATGTCTAGGGAACATGAACTGGTTGGAACATTGTTTGCATGATGATGATTCATCTGATGTGTGATTGCTGTCCTATCCGCAAGAAAAGCATGCGTGCAGACTATTCTTCGATCATCGTGCATCAAAGGTTGGATGCACGACTAAATAGTTCAAGGTCTTGTATCCCATCGTGTCCAATCCCATTTATGTTAGTCAGTCTTATATGATTTAAAATCTAGACACATAATTCTTACAAAGATTATCCATTTATATGGTGAGATTAAATATATTTCTTTCATGACATGGAATGCTTGATCAATAATTCGGTACATTTTCTGTAGCAAGCGTCGGGTAAATATTTAATAATAATAATAATAATAATTTTATTTGACCAAGTATCTCTCTTGTCCAATGAGATTTGACATGATATTTTTTATTTTTTTTAAAGATAAATGATAAAGGTGAGGATCTTGCGATAAATAATCAAAAAATTTATCCACTAAACTAACTCTCTCTAAAAAATTCTCTTTTTTAATGCAGGGTGAATTTTAAGGGTCCAATTTCCTTTGTTGCACGATACATCTCAGAACCATCGATTCAACACATCCACCAATCCGAGGTCGGAGTACTGTGACAGCCATATTATATATATATATACATAATACGGAGAGAAGATGTGGAGTGCAAATTTCTAAAGCAAGTGGGAAACAAGACGAGTACGATAAAACTTATATAACCATAAAATATTCCTGTAGAAAGCAGCAGAAAGAAATTTCTTACACATAGAGAATGTCTTAATATTTCTTTTTGTAACAGTAGCATATGCAGAAAGAAATTTCTCACTTTCCACTCATCCCTTTGTAGTTCGATATATGCTATTGGTACAAAAAGTTGACAGTAAATTACTACAATTTTTAAGTACATTGTAAAGTCAAAGTCTCACTTGCAACTCTATCTGCATATGCTACTGTTACAAAAAGGTGACAGCGAACTACTACAGTTTTCTTCATTCGTAGGACGGTGACTGGTGAGCCGACGGAATCCACTGCACGGTGATAAGGTTATTGGTAGACAGTAATGGTGGGCAGATTAGTGGCTGAGAAAAAAGACAACTAAGCGAAGCTTCTCTCTCTATAAATGTTGTCGAAGCTGTTACCTGACCAAACCGGCCGAGCTGAGAGGTGTTAGTCTTCGTAAGGGGTCTGTGTGTGTGCGCGCGCGCGCTTCGCGAGATGGCCGAATCGAGCTTTCAGCGTGTGGGATCGTCCATTGACGTACCGAACGTCCAAGCTCTTGCAGCTTCCATCGCAAACCCGGCTGACGTCCCTCCTCGATACGTCAGGCCGGAAGCCAAGGCTGATCCCGTCGCTAGCGACGGCGACAGCGAGCTTCCGGTCATCGATTTCTCCAGGCTCCTCCATCGCCGTTTCTCTCGGGAAGAGTCTGCTAAGCTCCACCACGCCTGTGCAGACTGGGGCTTCTTCCAGGTCAGTCGATCTACGGATCGAAACCGTGTGATCGATAGCTGCAACATAACAAATCGTTGATGCTGACTAACAGTTGATAAATCACGGAGTTCCCGATCAAGCGATGGAGAAGATGAAGGCTGATATAGTAGAATTCTTTAAGCTTCCCTTGGAAGAGAAGAAGGCATTTGCGCAGTTGCCGAACAGCTTGGAAGGTTACGGCCAAGCCTTCGTCGTGTCTGACGACCAAGAGCTGGACTGGGCGGACATGCTGTACCTCATAACTCGACCACTCCAGTCGAGGAACATCGATCTCTGGCCCGCTCAACCTCAGGAGTTCTCTACTATATTTCAGGACCAACCGCAGGGAGTGAGGATCAACTATTATCCCCCATGTCCAAGAGCTGACGAGGTGTTGGGCCTCTCGCCACACACGGACGGCAGCGGCTTGACGTTGCTCCTACAGGTGAACGACGTTGAAGGACTCCATATCAGGAAGGGGGGGAATTGGTTCCCGGTGAAGCCACTCCCCGGCGCTCTCATCGCTAACATCGGTGATATCATCGAGGTCATCAACTCGACTCAAACTACTCAGAATTAGCAATCAAGTGCGATACTAATTCAATTCAAAAAAAAATTGTTTATCTCAATATTTACTAATGTAAAATTATTATTTTGAATTCTTTTTCAATCTCTTCTTATGTATAAATATTTTCTAACAAAAATAAAAGACTTTGGAAATAGATATTGAGCAACGGCGTATACAAAAGTGTCGAGCATCGGGCGATAATAAACACCAAGGAAGAGCGCCTCTCAATCACTACCTTCCATGGGCCAAGAGAAGATTCGGTGGTTGGTCCTCTTGTAGAGACCGTGAAGGGATACAAGCCGAAGTATGTGTCGATGAGCTACAAAGAGTTCATGAAAGCTTTCTTCTCTACAAAACTGGAAGGGAGGAGGCTTATGGAAAGGCTCAAGCTATAAAAGTTTCTAATGTTAGAAAGTTCATGGTGTGTTGCTTGAACTTGATAATAAGTGTATTTTGGGATAATGCTATCTACTTTATTGAAGCATCAAATAAACACCTAGTGTTGTATATATGAATCTTTGTATATTTAAAGTGTGTTGATTTCATATTAGGTTCTTCTCTTAATTTCTTTAGTAACATTATCATCCATCAAAACTTGGTCTAAGCTTAAAAAAAACTTAACTTGAGAAACACTCTGACAAAAATAATTATTTGATGACTTTAACACTTAGGTGATAGAGATGAAATTGTTATTAATTTATAGATTCCTCATACCCCACACACACTCTCTCTCTCTCTCTTGAGCTCAATCATTTCAAGAATGACCAAACCCATATACGATAAGAAATGATCTTTGTCATCTAGCATTGGATGTCAAGGCAAGAGAAGATAGAGATTTCTTTCATCCAACCACAACAAACATGGATTTGCGAGAGATCCTCTCTCAAAAGCTTCCCTTGTGTGAGGTGAGGTGGTGGTTTCTTGTAATCGTGAATCATGACATGTTAATCTCACTAGCAGATATGAAATAAAATATGAAGTAAATATTTGATGATAAAAATATATTATATTTTAATATATAATATATTGATGATCAAGACACCTAATCGTCATGTAGAGGACATCTAATCACCATATGGAGGTGCTCTAATGGGAAAGACCCATATCACCGTTAGCTTGTCTACACCCATCGACAACAGTTCAAAGAAAATCATTTGAGCCTGTCTCTCTCTTATTGTCTATATGGACAAAATATAAAAGAAGACGTTGGAACAATTAGAGGCTACATTCTCGGTATAAAAGCTAACCCTTAGCACTATGTCGAGGTCTCTCTTCCTAAAAAAAAAACTTATAACCATTAATACCTCGACCACTGACTTGAGCGTCAAAAGGATCAGATCAAAAAATTCTCTTGACATCAATCTTAGTACAGGTATGCCCCGAGAGATTGATTCGAGTCACGTCGAGACCACTTCAAAATCATCAAAGAGCCATCTTGGACTTTTCAATGTCCTTGAGTTCAAATCTAAGTGTGCATAATTCTGCATTACAACTTAAAAAGAAAAAAAAAACTTGAAATATATTTAAAGCATAGATTTGTACCATTGCATCATCACTTTCATTTATCTATTTTTAAGGCCATCCACATGATGGGATTTATTAATTTTATATCCGTTGTTTTTATTTTCTAATTATTTCTTCGATAGAACTAAAATACTAATTATTCTCTTATACATATAATCCTCATAGTTATCCATCATAAAATATAAAGGGAAGTAGGGAAATGACGGATATGACGGGAAGGGTTCTTCTTTCAGCTAGTTGATACAATATATAAAATAGTATTTTATGATCATTTTCTTTTGTAGTTGCTAAGGAACACTTGCATAAGTGTTACCTTTATCTTTGAAAGAGACTATTTTTATGATTTTAATCATTGAATTAAAATCAAACGATAATAACTGTGACTTTGATAACAATATTCTAACATAGAATATAAATAAATAAATAAATAGATATCGGGCATAACATCCAATACACCAAACCCATCCAATAAAATAGGGGGGCATGTCCGCCCGATACATGTCAAAGGGCCGAGCTGAAACCACAGCCCAATTCATGAGAGGTCAAACGGTAACTGGGATCGGATCTCAATCAGTAACAACGAGGATCCGATCCAAAATTAGAGCTGGACTTCCGACCAAAAATCGATACCGGATCCATTATGAGATCCGAAATCAATCGAGCGCCAGATCGATGACGTCGTCCCCGCTGCACCAAACTTCCTCTCTCTTTCTCTCTCTCTCTGACTAATTGCTTTGCTTGTGCAAATTCATCGTATATCGGAAGTCTAACATAGATATCCTTAATCTAGAGGGAGACTATAGTTTCGATCTGAGAACAGTTTTGACTTGAAATCATTGTTTTCTCAAGCAATGAAGATGTTACTTGGATTAAGAGATCAGGGTTGCTGAACTTATACACATTTGCTCTGAAAGCTGTCGTTGAAATGTGTGGCATCGGCTCGTTCCTTAACACTTCTTGTGGTTTCGCTTAAGCAGCACGGTCAAACCTTAGAGTAAAACGCAAGGATTTCAACGCTGGCGGACCATCGGGGAGCGACCACGCTGAGCTTAGAAACGAGCTTAACGCTTGTCTTCTTCCTGTTCAATTATGTCTTCCCCATGACCTCGATCTGGAGAAATGGGGTTTTGACTTCGATCGGAGACCCCAAACACTCACGACCATGTGCCGAGAGGAGGGATTGGCGGAGAAGCTCTTGGAACCTCGCGTGCTAGGTGGCTCCTTGCGATGAGCTCTCGCTTTGCTCATTAAACACATGAACTTGCAACAACAGCATCCGGTTCTTCTCCTTGCTCAGGTTTTAGATGCTATGGATGCAAGCAAAATTTAGGAAGGGGAGTTCTGGATGCTCCTCAGGCGTTGCTTTGCCACCAATTGTGTGTGCTGCTGTCTTGTGAGTGTTGTTTGGTGTAAAGCCAGCGCTGGAAGCATGCAAAGGCATGTGATCCGAGTTGACCACATCCTCCGGCACACGTGGAATGCTTACGTTGGATGCACGCTTCGCCCCCACATGCGACTTCCCCCAAGGGCCTCAGCCAACTCCATTGGAATGTACCTAGCGGACACCTGCCCTGTGGTTGGAGACAACCGTGTGGCCCCCAGATGAAACAACATTGAATGTCCCTCCTCACCCATGGATAGAAGAAAAAAACGAAGCTGGTAAAACTTCATCACGTGCAAGTCATATGAGTCAGCACGAGGGAGCACGTGCATGATTCCGTCTCCCTCCTCGGGATCCCCGTACGCCTCGCGTGATTCAATGCCCTTTCTTTTGGCAGATTCGAGATGCGTCGTTTATGAGAGGAGAGAGAGGGAGCCGAAGACACCCAAAGGCACGGCTGGCCCCGCTGGCTCGTCAACGACGAGCGAGGCAGCGGGACCCAACAGCAAGCATCGCATGTGGGTACGCGACCGGGGCCTGGCTCCTGTGTCTAGGCCGAGCACCCGGGCAGGGAAACACTGCCTTCTTATTGGTCAGCGCCTCATCTGTCGGCCGACAGGTTTCCACCTGGCAGTCGCCTGTTAGCCTCCTCTCACCCGAACGAGATGACTGGAGTCTTTCATCTTTCATTCATCTCGGAACGCACAAGTGAATTGTCAGCCTACATTTGCGAATCATCCACTCTATTGAGATGTTGGGATTCGTTTCGGACGTGTACGTTGCTCGATTATTATCCCTGGAGATTTCGTTAGCTGTTGTACGCCTGAAGTCAGCAGGAAACAAGAAGGAGGAGGCCGCAGGCGACCGGTAATTTAGACTGCAGGAGAACAGTAATAGGAAAAGTGACAGCGGATAAACTTCGCTGTCATTTACTAATTAATGCAGCCAGCCGGGTGTAGAGTAATGATTTGTGAGCCCAGCAAGTAGCTCATAAAAAGACAGCATACTGACAGTTGGTTGGCGTTTCTGTGTTAACCCGGTAAATAAATTTGGAACCTACGGCGAAGTGAGATAAGAAGCTCCAAGAAAATTTTTCGTAGGGAGGTCCACGAAAAACATGGTGTGCAGTTTCCACCAGCGGCCTACTCTGACATGAGTGAGCCTACCAAAAAGCAAAAGTTACTCGCTCGCAGGCTCAAACGGGGAGAGCATTTGGGAGGAGATGATGAACCCGCCCTGGACGCATACCAGTGTCACGGTGCTCTTCTCTCTCTTCATTGTGAGGAGGACTGTACTGGTCCATCACCCGAGTGGGGGGAAATCACGACTCTCACGAGTCTGCTGATTGATCTCGCCCTGAGCAGTTCCCTCAGGAGAGGTAAACGCATCTATTAAACAATGGTTTTACTCACTCACTGGGTGAGCATCGATCACGTCAGACATGCACCCAAGTCACCGGCTAACCTAGCAAAGGGGGGATGACGGTGAAAAAATATGCATTGGCCTCGAAATGGGTGAACTATATATATTCCAGCTCTTGCGTACTCTAGATTCTAAAAGACGAGGCCGGATTAACATATGCCCCAATCACATGGGCGAAGGAAGGATGGATTTACGCGAGAGAGAGTTGAATGACGAATGGCTTCAGAGGGAGGGGAGAGTGGTAGAATATAAAGAGAGCAAGGCGTGGGGAGTGGGGGCGGGGGAGGGGTAAAGGATGAGGACCTGAGGATGGATCGGGTGCAGAGAGCACATGAGCCACGTTGGTGTCAATGTCTTCCATAATGCAAGTGCCTCGTCGCTTGTATAATGCCCTTGTTTCGTTTCCATCATCGCCACCAGTACCATCGTAGGAAGCGGAGCGGAAGCAGCGTCCTTTCTTTGCATTAATGGCGTGGGAGTGGGAGATGACGCTGGGTATGGACTTGGGAATGGGGATGGGAGATACTTCCTCTACTACGTCAGCTGCTGTTGCGCAACCGGAAGGTGCTGCTTCTTCTCCAGCGTATCTATCTGGTGCTCCAGCCGCCGCTGACACCGTCCGCGTCGACGACGTCCTCGACTTCTCCGGTCACCACATCTTCCCCGACTTCGGCACCGCCGCCGCAACCGACGTCCAATTCTTCGCACCGACCAACCCCTTCTCTGCCGACGCAAGCCAGCCATTGCCTGCAGAAACGAACTCCTCGTCCGATTTCCAATGTCTCCAAGCTTCTTTCGACTTCTATATTCCGGTAATTAAGCACTGGTGCAATTCCCCAAAGATGTTCGTTTCTCCCTTTGCCTAATGTTTGAGGTTGGGTTGATTTCTCCTTGGTTGCAGCGCGAAGAGGAAGCAGAGCTGGAATGGCTTTCGCAGTTTGTAGAGGACTCGTTCTCGGACGTCCCTTGCCAGTATACCAGCCCCGCCGCCCCCTCCGACGACAGTCACCCCCGCGTGGACCAATGCATCAGCAGTCGCGCTGCTAGAAGCAAGCGGTCCAGGACCAGCAACCCTTCCGCCGTTTGGTCCTCGTTAACACCGCCGCCGCAGCCATCGCCGTCTTCCTCATCCTCGTCCTCTGATCTCCCGTCGTCGCTACCAACTTCGATTGGTGCTAAGAGCATTAGCAGCAAAGGCAGCAGCAGCAGTAGTGGTAGTAGAGGAAAGAAAGGTGGAGGAGGAGAGGGAGGTGAGGAGGGAGGAGGGGTGCGGCGGTGTACGCACTGCGCGTCAGAGAAGACGCCACAGTGGCGGACGGGGCCGCTGGGGCCGAAGACGCTGTGCAACGCGTGCGGGGTGAGGTACAAGTCCGGGCGGCTCGTGCCGGAGTACCGGCCCGCGGCGAGCCCGACCTTCGTGCTCACCCAGCACTCCAACTCTCACCGCAAGGTCATGGAGCTCCGCCGCCAGAAGGAGTTCCTCTGCCTCCGCCACGAGAACCAACCGTCCCCTTCTTCCGCCGCCGCCGCCGCTGCAACGAGGCCGGAGCTCCTCCTCGATGACTACAGCGTCTGCTGACACCACAGCCCGCTGCCCCCGTCTCCGCTGTTGCTACTTCTTCAGAATCTTTCGTCTAAAAATCAAGACTGCGTTCATCGAACGGTTGGAATTCTAATGGCACGGCACGTGATGCTAGCTGGAAGAGAAGAAGTAACCTTCTCAGGCACGTTATGTATGATATGGTGGGAGGGCACAGACGAGGGCTTCGGGTTGTAACATGTAACTTGTATTGCAACTACTTTCAACGTTGTGATGATTGCTTTTTGGATGAATGAATAAAAGTTATCATTCAGATTACTAAGTCCAACTCCGAAACTATTCCATAACTATTTATGTAACATTTAAAGCAAAAGGGAGACTCAGCAGAGGAATAAGATGTCACCTCTAGATTGTTACATATATGTTATTTCCCATCACCATAGTATCAAGGAAACACTGACAATTATATTTACAGATGCAGTAAAACCTCCATGAATTGAACATGTAGAGTCTTAATGTTGGCTTGGGATATATTAGATAAACATAGACCATGTGATGCGTTAATTCATTATGGGATAAAAAAGTTGGAATATTTAGGTTTTAGAGGTTAAAAGAAGGGCCCAGCGTGGCATATTTAGGACAAGGATGATGGTGGAGGCAGAACCTGCCGACACACGCTCTGTGCCACTACAACCAAGCCTTAATGAGTTAGATCCCACTTATATTTAAGATGGGGTCACCGGAAAAGTATGTTGGACTTGAGTTTAGGGTGCGTGTCGGTAGGTTTTGCCGACATGTCTAACATGATATCTTGTACCACATATAGAGGAAAATAATTTTTTTTATTTTTATTAGGATAGATTTTAATTATCCGAATTGATTTGAATCTAATCTTTTTTTTTCTGTAATCAATCTCAAAATGAAGTTTGTCAGGCGATATCTAAATCCTATGAAATTGTATAACGGGCACTTCCAAAAATGTACTTTCAAAACTTAAGTCAATCAAAAAGTCGAACAAGTCGAACATAGGTTATTCGGTATGTTGAAACATTTTCGATGCCCCTTTTATAATAAGTATTAAAGATAATTATACTTGATCATTACGTAGTTTAAATAATAATGGAGGCATGGAATCTGACTATAACTATTATTATGTTATGCCAAACATTATATTATCCTTTTCTGCGTGGCATTCACAGAGTATAGTTATTTAGCTTTTTTCTATAGACAATCAATGCGACGTTTAATGATCAGCCAACTAGCTATAACACGTCAATCATACGAAACATAATAGTTGACTGTGTGAAGTTATGTGTCTCCCACATATCTTCGATATGTCAATCATATGAAGCCCACTCATCAATTACATCAAACTAATATACGCTCTACATGGTATCAATATGTCGAAATTCATTAGTCGACTATCTAAGCCTAACGTGCCCTCTACATGGCATCAACAAATCGATCATGTGGAGTCATCTAGTCGACCATATGGCTTCGTCGAATCGAACATATGATCGACAACTCGATCACATGCAGCTGAGTTGTTGAGATGGTGTTGGCGCGATGCATTGTGTTGACGCATCACGTGCGTCATTATTCTCGTACCACCTTAAAAATAGAGGTCTCGAGAGTTCAAGATTTGTATGCATATTAATTAACACAGATATTGGTTAGTGGACAATCTACCAAAACCAACTTCTCAATAAATTGTTTTTTTAATACGTGACAGAAAGCTAACGAAACTCACATTCTGAGTTGAGCTGCACATAATAGGTATAAGATCTCAATTGAGATGACAAGGCTCTGTCCCCATCCTAAGCCTATGACTCCTATGAGATTGGTTCCCAACAGGATTTTGTAGGTGTAGATGGACTTCAGCGACTAGACAACCTAGTGGAGCAGGTTTCTTGATGAAGGACTGTCTCACATGGTAAAGCTCCCTACAGTCCACCTATGATTGTCTTGAAAAGAAAAATACTAGGAGGATCAAAGGACTAGCATACAGTACAATTCGTAAAGTTCAATCTCATGAAAGTGCATGCAATATGCCAAGCAGCAATTTCAGTACATGGCCTGTGATGAAGTACGCAAAGTAGGAAACCAAAATTGATCCTGCCTATAGCATTTAGTATTACTCAGCAGGTGGAATCACTGTGAACATATGCGAGGAAGTGAAATATGCATATAAGAATGAAAAATATGACCATGTCAGTCATGAAAGAATATGTTAAGTTGAGACTAATTATAACAAAGGTGAAATCTGGATCACTGTGAGTCATGATGACAAAGGTGAGACTAAATATAAAAAACAAATATGGCCATGTCAGTCATGAAAGTCAAGTTTCACTTGTATGGGTTGTTGACAAATAATGTAATCAAGTAATCTTTGTTAAGAATATGCTAAGTTCCACTGAGGACTTCTAATCAAGACTTCCATTTATATGAGAGTGCAAGACTGATGAACTGACCAAGCATTAAATTACTGTGAGCATATACATTCAAAGAATGAAGTGTATATATACAAATTCAACCAGGCAAATTTTCTCAACAAAGTTGAAGAAAGGATGCAGGTACTTACCACACGAACCTGGCATAGTACAGCTCCATGGTATACTGTGTGATGTCAATCCATGGCAGTACATATTGCTTGTTGTGTTAGGGCAAATGTCTTCAAGCCTGCCCAATTTAAAGTCACATAAATGTTAAGGTAGTCCATAAAAAGTTGAATCACAAGTAATGCTTCGAATAAGATGCAAAGGTAGATTTTAACCATTTCTAAAGTAGCAGTAAAGAAGCATTCCAATATCTAGATTTAATAGTTTCTTTAATGCTTAACATAAGTGTTTTTGTAAATTATCATTCAAAACAATGGTACTAGCTCTTGTTTGAGTCTATGATACCACAAATTTCAGTTCATCTGCATATGTTAAGAGGAATTAAATTTGTTGACCTCAGTGGAACAAGTGAGAACGAATTGTAGGAAAAAACAGCATCTTCTCTTTTGTTTTTCTTTTTGAAAAAACAGCATCTTAGAAACAAAAGAAAGGAAGATATGATTCTGAGGTAGGATACACAGCAGACACACCATTGCTTCTAAAGAACCATGGCTTTATAGGAGTTGCAATATCGTTCTCAAATATTGCCCAGGCAAATCCAGAAACTTTAACCTTCAGTCCTGATGGAAGGAGTCAAAGCATACCCTATACCATTTGTCGCAGACTTAGCTTTTTAAAAGCTATGACGTTCGATGTTCATTTGCCTAAGTCCTATATAAAGAAACCAGCCGAACTCACAAGGTCACACAGTTGCAAGGCTAACTACCTTCGTTATTGCATTATAACAATTTGGAAACAATAAGCAATGGCACACAGGATATGCATACAAATTGGAAGTTTTACTAGGTAAATGAAAATTTTACAACTCGATATAGTCACCTACAGTCTATGCTATTTGATTACTGTAGCCAGTCCAAATTACAGCAAAAAGCCTCATATTAATTAGGATTTGATATTCATCCAGATTAACCAAAGCACCTTCTAAACAGCATTCAAGACTTCATCTCTTTCTGACTCTTATCCAAGTAAGAAAGGCCACCTTGAATGTTTAAATCAACCTACTAAAAGATTATCAAAATTAAACATCCAGCACTTTGTTTCAGAAAATGTCATATACTGGAAATTCTAGGTATGTTCTCTTCTGACACAATATCTATGAATGTAAAATTCACCGAGCACTATCATGCAACACATCTGAATGTGGTTTTATTAGTTAGGAGAGAATAAATTGTACTAGTTTAACATTCTTGAAGACCAACAAAATAGCATCCATGAGCATTAACAATAACAATGAATCTCTAAAGAACATGACATAACCAAAAAATTTCTACATGACATAACCAAAAAATTTCTATCTGCAACATGATGATAGCTTAGTTGTAAACACTTGATGTCAGAGCACAAGAAGTCCTCCACATCATCCTGAGGAAAAGGCTGAGAAAGCTAATCAATTATGCTTCTCTCTGATAAGACACCTTCTCCTACATAAAAAAAGAAAGACACAAACCTAAGGAATCAAGACACTAACAAACGACAATAGGGGGAAAAATGTGCATTTTGCAAAAGTTTAAGTTTTCTCACATGCAATTTTGCGATCACCGTGCTTTATTAATGGGAACCAAATAATGCAATGAAGTTGAACATAAGCTCATCGGAATTGGACAGTTTGATAATCCTTTTGAGATTTAATCTCAATATGTATTGAGTGAACTGATTTAAATTTACTCAATGTCGACAACTATGTTTACCTTTTGCTTGAGAGAACCACGATAAATGATCAAATTTGGTTTTTACGAAAAAACAGTTATGATATTGCTTCAGAAATACTAAAACAGAAAGAAGCCTCCCAATACTGTGACCTCAAATCAACAATATCAGGAGTGCATTCTTAAGACTTTCATGGACTGCACCATAGGAAAAAAAAGTTGAATGTAAAACACAAAAATACATACTAAATTTTCATATATAGATCCATGAAAATGACAATTACCTTTTGGGATACTTGTAACCCACATATTTTACTGTAATTATGACAATTGATTCAAGAAAAAACCTAGTGAAAGACTTTCCTATTTTGACACAAACTCATGAGTTACCACAAAATAGGATCCTCCCCAAAATCCTAATTCCAATGGAAATACCAATTGCTTAACCTTGGTAAAAGATCATCCTCGAGTATTGATTTTGAATATTCTATAAACATGACACTTCAAAGAATATTTGTTATGAAAATACATCACAAACCTTTTCTTTCCATGATCAAAAGCTAAACAAGGAGTCTCTTGTCTGCCTCAATCGCATGATGCCTTCAGTGCAAAAGGCAAAAAAGCAAAATGCGTTAATAAAATGTGTTAATAAAATGTGTTCCCACAAAACGAAAAAAAAAATCTTGTCAAGAAAGCATAATAAATTTGTTGTAATCACAGTGTACATGCGTTGACATGCATCATTCATAGATCATATTGAGACATCAGAAAGATCAGCAATTCTAGCTTCCATATCTGTGTTAAACCGTAAAGAACATACAACCTGATACTTATAATATATAAAGCACTCAGCTGGCCATAGAAGCACTTACGTATGGTTATGCAGATAGAAGAGCTTTAACAGAGATGGCAGAAGTTCATCATGATGATTGCCAATGGTGCATCTTTTGGTCAGGTGCATGTGGTGGACAAAGAGTTAGCAGGTCGTGTGATATTTGCTGAGATGTTGTAGCGTATATGGAGGATCCAGGAATTTATAATTAACAATTAAAAGAAGAAAAAATTACAAATACTTGTACTGTGCATATTTTGAGCGTTCACAAATTAGTGACAAGTTTTCAAAAAAAAGTACCCAAACAGAAAGAATTTAAAATATACCCAAAAAGTAGAGAAATTAAAAATCTTCCGAAAAGGAATTGTCATGCACCAATGCAAATCGAAGATCGTTACGATTGGCCATCTATCAATCTTAAAATGCGTCCATTGCAGTTTCAGCTATACTTTCTTAACGTTCACGATTTCATCGAACTAAGTCAGACGGAGCAGAACAGATGCATTCTAATGCAATAAGACGACCAGATGCAGCAACCCAGCAAGAAATCCTCGAATACCTTACCGGAACAACATTGAGATTAACGCTTAATCTCAGATCAAGAAACCTTGCATTTAAAGGCGTGTCACCTTACCATCAACTTCCCAGAGACCATCTCTTCGGGGAGCGCCGATCATCCAGACTCTCCATCATACCTGCACCAGTATTGTAGAAACTGATGGGTAAAAATGAGAGAAAGCAAGCAGGAAGAAGATCAGGGTTTGGGATCGGAACCAACTGCGGCATTGGGAGGAAGCGATGAAGACGGAAGCAGAGACCACAGCGGCTTCACCAAGGGTCCGGATCCGGGACGAGTGCTGACGGGCGGTGCGCCCGAGACGGCGGCCTCCTCATCGACGGAGGCGGGTGAGGGCGTGCATGTTCGCTTCTGTTCGATCGGCGAAACATCTTTGGGTTCCCGTCCCAAGTATACCGCTGGGCGATGCTTAATGGGCATCATTGTCAGGGGTGATTCGACCCTGAGACCATATGCGTTGGCATCACTGAATGATCCATTAACATAAATGAGGACAATAATTATAATTCATGATTGATGGAAGATAAGGAGGTGAATTGGACTCAAAGATTTTGATTCATATATCAAATATCCCCATTTATTAATATCGAATGTTACTAGGAATATTCTTCTTGAAATGCTTGTGAACTTTTATTTTTTTGATATATGATGTATGCATGGCATTCATTTTATTGGTTTTGGGAAGTAATATATAGTCTTTTTCCTAAAAAAAATATTTTATTAAGTATATTGGAAACCATATTAATAGAGTCTACTTCAGCACAACTCTCCCACTCTTAAGAATATATACATTTTCTTTTTTATTTCTTCCATCGTTTTGTCATTTCAAATCATCACGACCAATAAAATATAAGAAAATATTTAATCAAAATAGATTTAGTATAAGAAGAAAAATTCAAATCAGCTACGGAGACGATGCTCGAGAAGAAAAGAATTTTCTTGTGTTAACGAATATATAACATGATAAAATCCTTTGATCACTAATTTTGTAAGTCGATTTTTGGTCTTTTAAAATGTTGATATATAAACGAAAAAGATAAAATGAAAATCAAATTGATATTAAGAAGATTTGGTTAAGTATGTTAAAATTTGTCTTTTACATATTTACATGTATCGAGTTATATTAGTCTTCTGAGAGTTAAAATTTTTAGTTTGTGTATAAGTTGTTATCCTTCATGTATTTATTTATGGGATTTAATCTATATAGTATTTTGATTTTTTTTATTTGAAGAGAATATATATATATATATATATATATATATTTTCAATAGTTGAACCAAGGTTTGTCATACCGAAGCGTATCGGTCCGACAGGTTATCGGTACACGGACTGCTCGCTACCAGGCGATATGTACCGGTTTCAACTATAGCACTGTAGTAGTGCACTATAGCATTATAGCAATAACAGTGCACTGTAGCAATATAGTAGTGCATTGTAGCATTGTTATGGTGCTCGGTACACCTGGGTGTACCGTTTGATACACCCGTACCATATCGTACCGAGCCCAGGTCGAAACATCGGTACAATATATATTGTAAACCTTGAGTCGAACTCAACATGTAAAATTTGGTAAGTTGTTCAAACTGTTTTTCCATTAAAAAATAATTTGAGAATATCTATCAATATTTAATTTAAATCAAACATGTAGTAACTTCCAAATTTGACTTATTCCCACACACACCTATGATTGAATAGACAATTAACAATTTAAACCTTTATTTTATAAAATATAATATAAAAAAGTAGACTTGATACATTGGGAAATTATTATGTTTCTTCACCTTCGAATCGAGGAAAGAGTAGAGAAGATTGAGGCTCTCGAGATCATAGCATTTTGTTTGGAGAGATCATCCTCGTTAGTCAATCTTAACATGTCAATTTAGAAAATAAAAGAATTAAATAATAATTTTACTCTCAATCAAAGTTCAAATATTTTATAAAAAATACTAGAAAAGATAGATTTTCATGTCCATCTAAACCACGCCGACAAAAAGAATATATAATTTATAACAAAAGAAAAACCAAAGCACTAATATGAAGCCTATTAATGATGTATTTTTCAACAAAAATAATGCACAAGCTGAATAATCAGGATATTCTAAGATTTTTTTTTTTTTTTTTTTTGCATATGTTGTGAATACTTTTGCCTGTCGACATATTGATAGATAATAAAAGTATATGTATATCAACACATAAAATAAGAAATACGATAAATTACCAGACTAAAAGCTGAAAATTCGATTGACCTGAAAAAGATGAAGTGCTTCTCCTCCAATAGTCCAATGGCCAAATGCTAATAGCTTTCAAATCGAAACAAACAAAAACAAATCATGAAACATATGGAAAATGAATAGAGAGGACGAACGTTACCAAAGACTTAACACAATATATTTAACCATCTACTCTGATAGGGTATTTTAGATAAATATTTTGACCAAATTATCGACACTTGTAACACAAGTACAAATATCCTCAATAAAATCCTTAGTGAAATAACATATGTTGCATGAATGTGATAGTTATATATATATATAAAGATACGAAGAACTAAAGCTTGGTCCTTGAATCATTTGAACCCTTGATAAGTACTTCTACAAATCATTTGGTGAAGGAAATGAGTCGTAGAGATGCAATGATCTTTTTAGTGTATGAGTATTCATTGGAGAACGATTGAATGCTCAACAACATCTTAGCATTCAGTGGAGGGAGAGGAGGGGAGTTATTGTCATTAGCATGGGAGGAACACAACGATATCATATTCTAGCTCGATCAAGAAAAAAAAAAAAAGATTCAACATGATAAACAATATATATAAAGGCAATAGTGTAATGGGATTTCATAGTAAAATATAGGAGTATGATAATAAAACATGATGGATTGTAGCATATCTAAATCTCATTTATCATCATTAGGGGGTCCTTATAATTTAATATGAGTCTATCTAATACATATAACAAAAACATAAGTTTTTGGGAGATATTTAAGAAAAATAAATAAATTCATAAGTAAACTATATTTGAATATCCTTTGACCCAGCTTTTACAAAAAATACACTATCATTATATATCATACCCAATAGATCAAACTTTCAGACCCAATTTGTCAAATCTGTTTGAGTCTTAGATATCATATTTTTGTATATTTGAGTCTATTTAACCCACTTAAATTATGTCGTACTCACTCGATGGTAGATAGTAACTCCTATTTTTTTTCTTGCTTAAGTTCTTGATAACATCATTAGAACGCTTTGAATATGCCTCAATTATGATATATATATATATATTATTTTTCTGAGTAATTATATATAAATATAAATATAAATATAAATATAAATATATATATAAAACGTGGCTTGGTGTATATAATTGATTCATAAGTTCTCCGTGAATGACCAATAGGAAGCCTCTTAAAAAGCGAAGGTCACCGACACCCAAGGAACACCGGTGTGAGCATATCTCGTTTGGCACTTTATATCCCACCCCATCCCCATTAAAAGGGAGGTCGTCGCGAAACCTCTGATTCTCCGACTCTTGGAAGCCAAAAGCCATCTCTCCGTATTTCCATCACCGAACACCCGACGCTCTCGCCTCTCGAGCTCTCTCCGCCCTTTGTCTCCCGACTCGAAACCCTCGCCCTTCTCGCCATCTCGAGCGGGGCAGAAACCCTAGTCCGGTTCCGCTGCCGTCGCCTCCTCCGCCGCGATGCTCCCTTTCTCTTCCACCGTCGCTGGAGAGATCCGGCTTCTGTTGCAGAGCGTGAACGACTCCAACTTCGATTCGATCTATCGCGAGCTCTGCCAGGTTCTAGAAACTCCGATCTTTCTAATTTCTTACGATTTTGTTGTTGCGCGCGTTGGTTTCTTCGTCCTGCTCGAGATGGTATTTGGTGAATAGCATCCTCCTTCCCTTCCAGTGTGTCCGTAGCGAACTGATCGGAAGTCAGGCAGCATGCTCGTGCTGCATGGTTGTATATTAGCCCTCTTTCGCCTTTGATGGGCCGAGTGTACTGTGTAGCATGAAAACCCTAGCCTGATGTTCTTTTTTTTACTTCTCTGATATATTTTTCCTCGACGTGCCTCTCTGCTTTTGTGCTGCGAGGGTTTCCCTAATTCGGCACAGTTCGGATGGTTGTGTCAATCCGGTACTTGGGAGTTGTACGTGGTGAGGGAAAGTTGCCTCCGGAAAAACAAATATCGATCGAACCTAATATTTACCCAATGGATACACTCTGATCATGGTAGGACTTCATTTGTGCCAATTTGGCACTTGTTGGTAACTATATTTTGAATTAGGAGAGCTTGGGGAAATGATCACGATTATGTTTACGGCAAAAACAATCTTCTTCTGTGATGCTTCAGGTTGTTATGGTGTTCAACTTCCTATTTTATGTGCAATATGTACGAAGCCTCTGTGAAGTTCTTGATCATGTGTACTAAAATGAATTGAAATTGATGGAAAACTTGCCTTTGCATGCAGTTGTATGTTTTAGTTATTTTGTGTTTCTCAACATATAGCGCGAAACAAGTAGTACTTTGCTCAAAGTTTTAGGTTTTGTTTGTCGATGTGCATTGTTGTGCGGTTAACTTTATTTCTGGCAGATGCCTCCTTTTAGCCTGGAATCTGATAGTATGCCTGTTCATACAAATGACATTCCAATTTCAATGGTTTTTATTGGCACTGTTTGCTCATGCATTGTTATCAATCTGTCTTTACAGATTGTGGATTACGGAAGTGAAGTCAGCACTTTGTTGCTCCGGAGATGTTTGGATCAAATAATAGTTAATGATGGGGAGACTTCACAACTGAAACGCGATCTTGTAACTGCAGTTGTAAGATATTTGCTAGACAGACCAAATTTTAGCACAAATCTTTGTGAAGCTTTGGATTGTATGCCAATAAGCGAAGGGTTCTTAGGAGATATTTCAAACACATTAGGTTTTTCAGTAACTGAGAAAATTGGTATTGGACTTGCTTTGTCGGATTGTGAAAATCCAGATCTGAGGATGAGAGGTAAGTTTGGTAATAACATTGGTTATGCTATTCTTTCTATTTTATTCCAGCAATGCTGTTTGTCTCCATTCTTGGTGTTTCAACTGCTTTCATGTTTTCTAGGGCAAAATTTTTGCATTGCTCAGATCGAGGAATTGTGTGCAAATCCTTCGTCAATTTTAAATAGTGATCAAATTCAGGATATTGTTATGTTCCTCTATCGAACTGAAGGCCTTTCAAAGCACATGGACTCTTTTACCAAAATTTTATCTCTGCTCCAATTAAAAGGGTGCTCTTTCTTCTTATCAGCCCCATTGCTGACAAATGATATCAATGCAGCCAACAATTTGAGGTGGTTATGAATAAGTCTAGTGAAGTCTGTATTCATGCCTACTCCTTGTGACTCAAATTTCTTGTTATTCATTCATACTTTCTTTTTATCTCTTTACAGGCATTTGGATCTATTTTCTGGATGCTCTGATAATGATTTTGATGCTGTATTAGCTGAAATTGAAAAGGAAATGAGCATGGCTGACATAGTGACAGAATTGGGGTATGGATGCACAGCTGACGCTTCGCATTGTAAAGAGATACTATCTCAATTTCAACCACTCAATGAAGTGACAGTTTCTAAGTTAATAGGCACAATTGTCCGGACTCATAGTGGTCTTGAGGATCCTCTCAACATTCATGCAACATTTTGTTCAGCTCTTGGTAGCAGCTTAACTAGTGATACTTCATCATTGAACTCATGGGATTTTAATGTCCTTGTTGACACGATTAAGCAACTTGTGAGCCTAAATCTCTCTCTCTCTCTCTCTATTTCAGCTAGGTTGTCATGCAGTAAGGCTAATAAAAAATTAATAGGTAGTAATAAATATTTACCTCATAATTCAACTTATATGCAGGCTCCAAAGACAAATTGGGTGCTTGTCATGGAAAAACTTGACCATGAGGGTTTTCTACTTCCTGATGAAACTGCATTTTCACATCTAATGTCCATTTACAGGAGTGCGTGCCAGGTATTCTTAGGTTTGTGTATTTAAAACAATTGCTTTTGATAGTATACTAACCCATAAGCGTATTGCTCAGGATCCTTTTCCTCTCCATGCTATTTGTGGCTCTGTCTGGAAGAATGCAGAAGGCCAACTTTCTCTTTTGAGATATGCAGTGTCAGCCGCACCTGATGTGTTCACATTTGCGCATTGTTCAAGACAACTGGTATTCCTTAATAGATACTATTGTTTTATATTTGCAACTTAAATTGCTGCTGCATAATTGATGTGTTTTTTTATTTCAGATTTATGGTGATCTAGCACATTTCAAGCATGGAAATCAGGCATGGTGTTGTTTAGATCTTTTGGATGTTTTATGCCAGCTTGCAGAAAGAGGCCATGCCAGCTTGGTGCGACTCATACTAGATTTCCCTCTTAGTCAATGTCCAGAGGTTCTACTTATTGGAGTTGCCCACATTAATGTATGATTCTCAATACTTCCTGAGTATCTACTATCGGTGGTGTTTCTTTTCTAAATGAAACTGATCATTTATTTTTCTCTCTACAGACTGCGTACAATCTCATCCAGTATGAAGTATCTTCTTCAGTGTTTCCTGTAATGCTAAAAGATTCTTCAAGGAACAACATTTTTCATCATCTCTGGCGTATAAATCCTAACCTGGTCCTTCGAGGATTTATAGAAACCCAGATTGATTCCAACAACCTTTTGAGGATTGTGGATATCTGTCAAGATCTGAAGGTAATATGTTCCAGCATTCAAAACATTACCTTTACTGGAATTGAATATTTATTTGATTTGCAACATATGTTGGATATAATAAATCCTTTCTAATTGAATGAGATGGCGAGGTTTGAGCTACTGTTTTTATGTTAGTAGCTGAACATTATGGCTCCATATTTTGGGTCTGCATCAGTATCTTCCTTGTTGGTTTATTTTAATAGCTTTTATACTGATCATCTAGAGATATGAATCATATGATATCTGTGGAAATATTTGATGTTGTTAAAGTTCCATAATGGTTTCTTCATGTTGGCTAGAGGCTAGAACTATTCAAATAGTAGATGGTTGATTGCTTTCTTATCTATATTGATGACGGATGAGGGTAATCTATTTAATATATTATAGACATCCATAGGGTACATCTCGATGCATCAACTTGACAAGGTTGTCGGTAAAATAAATGGTTCAAGGAGAGTTGATAGAAAAGTTTTAGGTAACTTGTAAAAAGAAAGAGTTTTAGTTACTCTTGTTTTTACTGATTGTATTGCGCTTACGATATCTAAATGGTGGGAAAAGCTAAATGAAATTAATTTTGGAACTTTCAACTTATTGTTGTTTGTTCTTTGTCGTTTTTGGATGAGGAGGGTGAGTGGATAGAATTTGATTGATGTATCAGCATCTGCAGGCAGATATATGGAGATCAATCTTTAAATGTGCTAACTAAAAGATGACGTTCCTACCTGAAACTATTATTTTCTGTATGTTCCCCATTGTCTATACATTTTTTTGAACATAATTAAAACTTAAGCCATTTTCACATTTCATGTTTACAATGGGTTGAAAACATTTGATTTGATTTTGCATATTTTATTTTTGAAAGCATGCTACACAACTTGTGCTGTCCTTTTGACTCTGTCCTGCCTGGATAAAGGAGAATGGTTGTGTCCTTCAGTTACATAGCTGACGTTTGACATCCCATATGAGGACATATATGTTACTTTATATATATATGTAGTTTTTTCCTGATTGAGGGAGCTAGTTAAGGATAGTATCCATGTACCAGTAAACCAAGGTCTTTCTGCCTTTTATTTTCTAAATTCCTTAGTGAATATGATATTCTAAACTATTATGTCAGATTGTCAGTACTCTGTGTAATGCTTCACTGTTCATAAGGTGTGATAACTTTGTTTTGCCTTTTAGCCATATAAGGTATGTGCCATTATATGAATCACACTGGCTCTTACTGCTTACAATGGGAAGACCTCAATTGGTTTTAGTGACTACATTGAACATGTGATTTGGCCTGTTTTAGGACTATCCAACCTAGTGCATGTAAGACTGGACTTGTGATCTAGAAAAAAATGGCTTGGTATAGCTCTAGTTGTTTTTTGAGTGTTTCAATTTACTAAAAGTTTTACTTATCTACCTAGTAGCTAGTTGGACAACCAGATTTAATGATGGCTGATGCACCAAACAGGGACCTAGTAGGTGCCCTTTCTCCTGATATATTTTTTTGTTTTGTGCCTCTTTTCTTGTTTTTTAGTTTTCTTCTTTGTTCAACAACAAAGTTTTCTATCTCCTTTTTGTGATTTTAGATCAAGAGATCTATGAATGTGTTGAATGTAGATTTTTTTTTGTGGAGTCAAATGATGTGTGGATATTCTCATTTAAAACTTTTTTAGGAATTTAAATTCATTGAAATTATAATTACCTTTGCTGATATGTGATATTAAGTCGTTTACATGATAGACCTTCCTAGTGTATGTTATTTGCCGATGATATTGTTTTAGTTGATGAGGGCCTAAGTAGATTCAATTGTAAACTTGAGCTATGAAGGCAATTCTTAGAAACTAAAGGTTTTAGATTAAAGTAGGACTAAGACTGAATATATGAGATGCAATTTTAGTAATTCTAAGAATAGACAGGAGAATATAGTTAAGTTGGATGGACGAGAAATTTCTTTAAGTAAAAGTTTTAGGTATCTTGGATCAATTGTTTAACAAGATGAAGAAATTGGTGAAGATATTATTTATTGAGTGAAAACAAGCGGGTTAAAATGAAGAGGAGCGTTAGGAGTCTTGTGTGATTATCGGGTACCTTTGAGATTAAAAGAAAATTTTGATAAGATAGTTGTGAGACTAACAATGCTTTGTGGATTTGAGTATTGAGCAGTTATGAAATAACATATATAAAAAGCTTATATTGTTGAGATGAGAATATTAAGATGGATGTGCGAAGTGACTAGGAAAGATAGGCAAAGAGATACTTTTATTTGTGAACAACTAGGTAATCGCCTTGATAGAGGATAAGATGAGAGAAAATCGTTTAAGATATTATGAGTATGTACTTAGGAGACCTCCAGATGCAATAGTAAGAAGAGATGAAATAATTAATGCTAGTGGTACAAGGAGAGAGAGGAAGACCTAAACAGACTTTAATAGAAACTATAAATAAAGATTTAAGTACTCTAAGCTTAACTAAACATATGACTTTTTATAGATCTCAATGACAACAACAGATCTATGTAGCTAACCCCAAATAATTAGGATTACGGCTTTGCTATTGTTGTATATGTGATACTAAGTAAATGCTTTCACAAATTCTAATTCAGTTTGATGGATGGGATTTTTCCATGTTCAAATTGTGAACCTCTGAAATGTCCCTTTTTTTGTGAATTGATATTCAAGGGTGGGGCTTGGGTTGGTGGATTCAAATATTCCTTCCCCTAGATGCGTCAGGTTTTATCAATCTTATCTCTATTGGATTGGGTTCGATTAAATGTAATTTAGTTGTTACTTTATCTGTTATGTTGTCTTTAATCCGACTTGATGTGATTACCAATACAAGTTCTCATCCAGGCGATGCAAAACTTAAAATCTGTTTGAATGATATTGAGTTTTCTTGGTTGGGACTAGAAATGAAGAAGGTTGTTATCAGTTGGCTTTTGGAAGGGTGGACTTTGGATGACTATGGTTGGATTCTTTTTTCTTTATTTCATATCTCTACCCCACGCTAATGGCAACTTTTGCTTTAGCTTGGTCACCTTCACTCTTTGCATACCAAGAGGTGATAATCCAGGATCTTACCTTTTAGAGGTTGCACCATGTATCTCAAGCAATTTTTCTGGATTTTCAAATTCAGTGATAAGTTGCAACTGCATTGATAAATTAGCAACAGCCTGTTATGACTGTTGAGAAGAGGAGAAAGGGAAAGAGATAATGATGGGGGAAGGCACTATTTGGCTAAAGGGTTAGGGCATCTTGTATTTCCTATATGATATGTGATTGAACCTGTTTTTGTCAGTTTGTCCAAACCCGATTGTAACTTAATCCAGTTTGAATTCCATCAAAACAAGGCTTACTAAGCTGGGAAATTTAGCTCAAGCTTGAAGAAGAAGAGCTTGGTTTTGGCTTAGTGCTTTAGTTGCAAGTTAATCTTCCTTTCCAATGTGCTACATGTTTTGTAAATTCACTCATCCATGTTTCCACTATTTTTTCACGTATGCTAATATTTTAATTTTCTTTTCTGGCAAATATACTGATCTGCGGAAAATTGGTGTTTGATCTTAGAAAAATGCTTTAAGGACTTAGAAACTGCAAGTTTTATGTTGTGGACTGACAATATATCATTTATTTTGGAGAGAGGGACTACTGATGTAGGGATTAAGATAATTTGCTTTTGGAATTCGTGCTTGCTACTTTTTAGGTATGTTCATGCATGCTTTGATGCATGCATGACGTACATTTCCCAGACTATCAAATTTTTGTTTATCTTGCTTTTTCTGCTTGCAGTAGTTTGTTTTTTATACATGTGAACTTATTCATTTTTCCGTGACAGATCCTATCATCAGTGTTGGCTACAACTCCCTTTGCTTTTAGCATTAGACTGGCTGCCATTGCTTCTAGGAAAGACCATATGAATCTTGAGAATTGGTTGAATGAAAATTTGAGTGTATATAAAGATGTTTTTTTTGAGGTAACAAACCTGCCTTTTCTTATTCTTACATGTTCTAGTAAATGTCATAGGTTGTTAAAAGTCTTTCATTCTTGTTGCATGAGCTGTTGAGGTTAAGGAGTTTCATGATCCCAGGATTGTCTGAAGTTCTTAAAAGAGGTACTTGGCGATGGAACCAATGATGTATCAGATGGTTCTCTTCCACAGTCTCAACCAGCTGTTCTGAATGCCTACCGTGAGACATGTTCTGTATTTTTCAAGGTTCATTATGGACTTCTGTATTTCTATCAGCCATTGATATATATGATGAATTTTCTTGGGAGATGTTGCAAAAAATTAATGCAGGTAAAAAATTCATGTCATTATTCAGGTTCTTCAGGTCCATTCCGGACAGCTTGTTTCTCACCAGCTTTTTGAGGAAATGAAGAAGCTGCATATCTCATCTCCTCCAAAGACTCAAAATGCTGGAACAGTGGGTGCAGCAGTTTCAGAGGGCATCTCTGATGATATAGAGTCTGAGGCAAACACCTACTTCCATCAAATGTTCTCTGGACAATTGTCCATTGAGGCAATGGTTCAGATGCTTGCACGTTATAAAGAATCTTCTGACAAGAGGTCTGTCATTTTGATTTAATTTTTTTCTGAATATGATTTTCATTCTGATGCTTAAGCTTTCATTTTATCTCCTTTTAGCATTTGTGGGTTGTTCAGTGATTATTCCAATTTGGGTTGTTTTTCCTGTAATTTGGTTGGTCCAGTTTTAACTTTTAAGGAATTCCTGAATTACCATATTTGTTACATAATGTATTGTGATCATCTAATTGTGTTTAAACTTAAAATACATGATAATTTTAGGCTTACTGTCATGACCCAGTCCTATAGCCCTAGTTTGTTGTAATCCAATATATGAGCTTTTAACCACATGACTTAAATTGCTTAAGTTGAGTTTGCTAGTGGTTGGCCCATTTGCTCATATATTCCATCATATGAATCTTCATGCTTTTGATGTGGGCCTGCTTTGTGGCATCATGGTCTCCTTCGTTTAGAGACTCAACGTCCTCATCAAAGTCTAATACATAACCTAGAAACATTCCCTATTAGATGGCATGGTCACAAGCTCCATGTCATGATGTGCCTCTTGTATTATCTATGGATAGCCCTTTCTTTCTTGGAGTTGGTACGTTTCTTTGGTACGAGCTGTCGTGTACCTTTTGATAAGCCCATTAGCTTAGTAAATTGGACATACAACCTTAAAGCACATTTCCCAAAATGTTTCCAGGTGTTCCTTGTGAGATTGTCTTAACCTTAAGCCCCATCATAATATCTCTCCCGCTTTTGATGTGTGACTAAAGAAGCTATTTATGTAAGTGTAAATGCCACTCCCTTATTTTTATGTCCAACAATAATTAGATCATCAAAGAGAACATGGTTGATTTGTCTCAATAAGCAATAAAACGTTGGATGATCTTGATTTCGCTATCAATTCTTTACATAGATACTAGTAGTTTATCATGGCATAGTACTCCAAATAATCATCACTTATATGTGAGTTGCTATTTTACATTGATTGACACACTTCAAGTCAAGGGAAAATAATTTAATTGGTCTATTCTGCTTCAAGTATGACCAAGAGATAAGTTGTGGACCTATAGATCTTGAAAATTTGATACTAGACCGTAGTGAAAAAGAGTTCTCCACAGGACCCACCTTAGTAGTGTTAATTGATCTTGTTTAAAAATCCAAACCATTTGATTTAGGGCATGAACACTTTTTGATGACACAATATATCAACATTCAAATCCAAATGTCATAGATTCTTGCTTTTAAGTGGAACTTGCTTTGCTAAGTGTTGCACATCTTGTGTTTCATCTTCTGTGCCTAGTTTTCACAAGATCTTGAATCTTGGTCTCCTAGTTCATCTTGCGTCTTCGATGACTTGTCATTCACTTGCACCAACATAAGTTTGTCTCCTCTTAGCATCCCTGTTTATCAACACAATACTTGCTCTACAAACCAAGAGGTTTTTTGTCGACAGAATAGTTTCAAAAAGGCTAGATGGAAGTTGGAACCAAGGATTGCAATTTTGGTCCGTACCGGTGTACTGAGCCTTGCTTGGTACGGTATGTACTGAGTTGTATCAACAGTATGCCCAAAATCATCAGAAAAAACCTCCAAACATACTTGTAAAATAGAAAAAAAGTTAGATTAAGGTTTTTAAGTTAGAAATAAATATAAATTTAGTATAATTTTAGCAAAAATAATGTAAATTAGGAAAGAATTGTGTCACATATCTTTTTCAGGTTTTGAGAAGTATTTTTGTGATATGTTTCGGATCGTCCTTTCGTTAATATTGAATTATCTAAAAAAATATTTGAATTGTTAGATTATTTTTTATACAATTTAAACTTTAAGATTCCAATGAATTAAGTAATCAATCGATGGATATACTAACTTCTGCCACCAAAAAGAACGACGGGACTCCACGGACGATGGATTGCGGTCCTCGATCCTATGTATTTGTATATCAATATGATATGTTTGTTGGACCAAATCCTGAAATTGGTCTGACGACATATTGCACTGATACACCGTATGCTATTGGTGCATCAATGTGGTGATGGTTGTAGTCTGATTGTTGTGAACCACATGTGTTGGAGGCGGCTTCTGAGGCAAGGACAAATGTGGCATGTTTTGGCCTCTTAATCAATCCTCCCAAATTAGTCTCCTAAATTTGATCCAATCTATAAATCGTAGCTTTGTTGAGTTTAGATGAGTGAAAATGTGAGAATAAGAGAGAGATGTGAATGAAAAAGAGTTTTAGAGAGTTTAAGAGATTGAGAGAGTAAAATGAGTTGAAAGAGGAGGGAGGAAAGGGTTTAAAAACCCTTTTCTAAGCATCAAATGGTCAAATTGATTGTTTGAAATAGGGCAATCTTAGCCCTTGATTGGTAATGGTCGAAATCGTATCATTACCGACTGGTACTGGTCGGTAACGATCATATTTCAACTATTATCGCCCAGTACAAACCCCGTATTGCCCGATATTGGGTCAAGTGATGTGTATCGCTCAGTAGAGGGTGGTCCGCGTATCGGTATCCTATCAGACTGGTACGTACCGCCCATATCCGACCGAATGCATCAGTACAACAAACCTTGGTTTGAACACTATGGTGTCTAATGTCTAATCCCTAGAAACCCACAAGGCTACAAGGAATGTTAGAGGATCTGATCAGTTGTTTTTCAGATCAAATCTGAAAAGCAAGCCTCATGTATTCTTGAGCAACAAGTATACAGATCATCTTTCTCAACTCAAGAGCAAGTGAAAGAGTATGATGAGCGTGTGCACATGCGAGAGATTTTACTTACCTAAAGGTCTGATGAATGCCCATATTGTTGATATCTGAATTGTTTAGATGCCTTATGAAAATGATACACATGTCCTAGTATAAAGCATTTGTCCAGATAAATTCACAAGTACTTTATCATGCTTCTTTGGAACCTCTCAACAAGTTCTAGTTCATCAGATGGATCTCAAGCTTTTGCTATGTACTAATGCTTCACTGGAGAAGGCACAACCCCATGACATATTCACATGGAGAAGGAATTTGCCAACACAGCATGTCCAAGAACATTATCATTTCATGTTAGAGAAGCGTATTGTTACATCATTTTCGTCTATCTTCTGTATTGTTTTCATGTGTGAAATGCTTCAGATCCAGCTACCTTTTGAAATCTACTAGATTACTAGTGTTTCTTTTTTCATTTGTGGCAGGTTTTTTTTTAAGAATAACAAGTTGTAAAATTTGAACTATGGTTGTCACCGGCCATTTTATGGAATATCTGAGAATTCCAAGTGATTGCCTTAATTTTCCTTGCTAATGGTTACATTGTTGAGATCTCTTTACCTCTTTGTTTTTTCTTAAGATGCCAATTGATGAATATTCTTTACTTGTTCAATTAAATTCAGGGAACAGATGGTTTTTGAATGTATCATTGCAAACCTGTTTGAAGAGTACAAGTTCTTTCCCAAGTATCCTGACAGGCAATTAAAATTAGTTGCAGTGCTATTTGGTGAGAGTTTATTGATTGTCTGTTGCATTGGTTTTTCTTTTGATATTTATTCTTGTTCTAGAGTGTCTCTTTAACTCTTATTTCCTTTTTGCCAGGCTACCTATGAAATCTCGTTGTTCTTGACAAATGTTTGCATTGTTGCTTAAATTTTGATAGATTTCACTTATGATGGAAGTTTAATACAAGATACAACTATATAATTATTCTTTTCTGTTGTGGTTGTAGATTTCCTTTCTTTTTCATCATCATCATCATTTTCTTCTCTTTCTTTCCTTAGTGGTATCTTTGAGGGATAGTATTTTGCACACATCTTTCTCCTTGTCTGTTCACACTTAGAATGGAGTGTGATGCATGTTTCTTCTGTGATGTTCTCGGATTCATTTGTGAGAAATCCTCTTTCTCTTATCTATCTTGTTATTAAACAGTTTAGGTATTCAACTGTAACTTATAATTAAAAAAGCATACTAACAGGTATTTTCAACATATGGGAGGTATCTAGTGTTAAGGTGGTTAGATTCACGTGTTATGGCTACTAGCTAAAAAGAAATTTGAAGGCTTCGTCCTTCAACATTGTTAATTTTGGTGGTTATTAGGAAAGTTGAACCATTTCACACTACCAAATTAAAGAAGTGGTTGGGTTTAAACATGCCATATTACATTAAGGTTTAAGATGGTGCCTTGAAACAATTCTTGTTAGTGGCCTCAGCATGTGAACCAATTATTGTTAAGGGCCATAGTTTTTGTATTAGAATAGGCAACCTTGTTTCGATATACCTAACTTAATAGTGAGACTGGATATACCTATTTTAATACCAGTGATTGAAAAAGGCGCTCGGGCTCTCGGGCGAGGCGAGGCGAGGCGAGGCGAGGCCCGAGCGCCTCGCTAATCTCCCAGGCGGCGCGCTTCAAACAGGCGCCACCTGGGCGTTCGCCCGAGCCCAGGCGCTGGGCGCTTCGGGCGAGCGCCTGGGTCTGGTTCGGTCCTGGTTCGGTTGTTAGTTGGTTCAATCGAACCAACTAAACCGATATAACCCTTACCCAACCCTAACTCGCTGCCACTCCCGATCCCGATCTCGCTGCTCGCCGCTGTCGCTGCTCGCAAACGCTGCCTCTGTCGCCGCTCGCGCCTCCCGGTGTTCGTCGCTCCTGCTCCCGCTCACCGCTGTCGCTGCTCGTGCTTCCTGCTGCTCGCGGTTGTCGCTGCTCGCGCCTCCTGCTGCTTGCGCCTCCCGCGAGTCCTCCCGTTGCTCGCGCCTCCCGCTCCCTTTCCCGTTGCCGCTGCCACCGCTCGCCGCTGCTTCCTCGTTTCTCCGTCAGCAGGCTAAGTATACAGTATACTGTTAATATTAAGTTTATTTGAATTTTGAAATGATTAATTTTCAATACTGTTAATAGATTAATAATATATTATTTTGATTTTAATGTTGTTAATTTTTATTTATTTAAAATTTTTATTTTCAACATTAATTTTTATTGTTTTGAATTTTGAAACTTTTTGTGAATGTGACATTATGATTTTGTATCTTAGATTTTCTTAATTTAATAGCATATTTTTATTTAAATAATTATATTTATTTATTAATTATATTATATATTTTTATATTTATGCGTCTCGTTTCGCTCGGGCGAGCGCCTAGCGCCTCGGGCGTTTTTGGACCTTGGCGCCTTTTGGCGCCTAGCGCTTTTTAAATCACTGTTTAATACTGAGGTGACCTTTAGTCCCTCAGGAAATAGCTCGTGCAATGAACATCTTATCTAATTACTTGTTTATGAATTACATGCGTTATGTAGTGCTGCCACATGTGCAGTCTCTAGGTAGGAATCTTAGTACTATATCAAATAGCGAGAAGCTGGATGGTAACTGAAAATTTAGTAGCCAACAATTTTGTTTTAAATAGATCAACCAATATTTAATCTGGATTTGAAGGATCCAACTAGTATGGTCAAAAGGTGCTAGGCGATAAAAGGTGCTAAGGTGTCAAAATGCTCGAGGTACTAGGTGCTCGTTTGAGTAATGCAAGTCTCTACAACAACAACAACAGCAGCAACAAACCATAAGTTCCAACCATTTGGGGTTGGCTATATGGATCTTTTGCCGCCATTTAGATCTATAAAAGCCATAGTTTAGTTAAGAGTATTTAAATCTTTGTGTATAGTTACTATTAAAAATCTTTTTAGGTTTTCCTCTTCCTCGTCTTGTATCACTAATGTTAAATCATTTTTTGATGTGAGGCTCTCACATATATAATAATTTATAAAAAATATAATTAAGGATTATGAGGAGCGAGAGGGCATTTAGATCTATAAAAGCCATATGTTTAGTTAAGAGTATTTAAATCTTTATTTATAGTTACTATTAAAATTATTTTTAGGTTTTTCTCTTCCTCGTCTCGTATTACTAATGTTAATCATTTTTTGATGTGAGGCTCTCACATATATAACAATTTATAAAAAAATATAATTAAGGATTATGAGGAGCGAGAGGGCATTTAGATCTATAAAAGCCATATGTTTAGTTAAGAGTATTTAAATCTTTATTTATAGTTACTATTAAAATTATTTTTAGGTTTTTCTCTTCCTCGTCTCGTATTACTAATGTTAATCATTTTTTGATGTGAGGCTCTCACATATATAACAATTTATAAAAAAATATAATTAAGGATTATGAGGAGCGAGAGGGCATTGTCGTGGTCTAGAGAGGGGGGTTGCTGTTGATTGGGAGGGCAGCATGGAGCTATTGAAAAGGAGGAGGGAGAGGGGGTTCAGGGAGGCTCGATAGGGAGGTGGAGGAGGCGATGACGGAGGAAGCTGACGCCTTGCAATGTGCTTGCAAAGCAGTAGCAGGAAATAAGAGCCTGAAAGAAACAAGAGCTAAGGAAGGAGTTCTGAAGCTTCCTTGTGCTCTTCCACATGAGAGAAAACCATAATTTAGGTAATGTACAATATTCAATCTACAAACGAAGGAATCAATTTTTGGTTGTCATGTTCACTGGATCAACATTTGGTGCAGTGTTATTCTATTGGTTGCAAACTTTGGAGTATATTAACTAGAAGATAGACTGTTATGCTAGATGATGTGATAGCTTCGGTACTACCATTCTTCTCACCTCAGATGCAAATCCTTCAAAATTGTAATCACCAGTTGGTTGTAGAATTGCAATTGTACAATCAATTTTAACTGGAGGACTTACTCAGCTGAATAAAGAAGTAATGATATTCTGAATCCTGTTATCAAGATCCACGTTATTTTGGTATGGAACGACATTGTGTTGAACATAGAACAAGCATCCATAAATGTGATCCAAGTGAAGATGCGACCATGCCAAATTTGTAATTTGCTGTTTGGTGCCATTACCCTACATGCTCAGGTTTCAATATTGGTAGGAGGCCTGATCAATATGGGACAATTATAGTCAGGTTCGCCCAGACCAGAGAAAAAGACAGAAGAGGAGGAAGAGAGCGAGGAGGCATACCAGGAGGGGGACACATAGCAATAGTTGGTAGCAGTTATGTCCCAAGGTGGCAACAATGACCCTGTGAGCAGGGATTGTCACAAAGAGAAAGAGAGGTGATGATATTAAAGGGAAAAAACAATAAAAAAAAGTAGTGACAGATGCCAGAAATAAAAAAGATTCTGGTACTGGATCTACTTGGTATGTAGGCTGTCTGGCCTATGGATTCACAGATTTTGCATTGGATCTGTGCCACATATTATTTGACCCACAGGTGATTAAAATTCAACAATGGAAATCTAAATAAGAAAAACGGGCATACTGCTCGGTTCATAGGGTTTCTGGGTGGTAAGTCGTGTACCACACGTGGATTCCTCAAAATTGGATAGTTCACTTGCAGGTTCGTGCTTGGACCGGTAAATACCAGCCAGTACACACTAGACTTAGTGAACCCTTGGTTTTGTATATGTTCTCGTGATATTTGTGCATGATACTCTTGTAACAGAGGCAACACAAATGCAGACGATATGACTAATAAACTAGCATTTCATCCTCTACCTTATGAATCTTCTGGTTTAGGAGGCCTTGTTTCTTGTCACCTTTTTGTTGTGCCATATTTTTTTATCTGGTAGCCTTTTGGTTTCCTTATATGTGGTGCTTGTTGTAAAACATATGATATGATTGCTGCAACTTTAGATTATGCTTGCCCAGGTGTTTGCCATATGGGCTCAGAAATAGTGTTCAATTTTCGACCATCAAGTGAACACTTTAAAAATGCTGTGTTCTTTCTTTACCTCAGTCTGTTCATAATCTTTTTTTTGGTGTTCCCTATATGCGCAGGTTCTCTAATAAAGCACCAACTTGTGACTCATCTTGCGCTTGGTATTGCTTTGCGTGGGGTTCTTGATGCATTGCGGAAATCGGTGGATTCAAAAGTTCGTAAATTTTGTTTGAAGTTTCCTTTGTTTCTGTTGATCTTAGAACATAATGTGAGGTCTGTTTGGTTCAGATGTTTATGTTTGGTACCAAGGCCTTGGAGCAGTTCATGGATCGTCTTGTTGAGTGGCCACAATATTGCAATCATATATTACAGATATCTCATTTGCGTGGAACACATGCTGAGTTGGTTTCTTTTATTGAGCGGGAACTCACAAGAATTTCTTCTAGTCAGTCAGAGTCAAATAGTGTTAATGCAATGCCTGTTGATCAGCAACAAGGTTCGGGAACTTCTGCTACTGAAAGCGTGGAGGTATGTCTTGGGAGACCCCTATATGGCAACCCTATAAGATTTCTTAAGGGCATCATACTAGTTGCACATAATACAGGGAATTGGATATTGTGATTCAGTACTTTTTTTATTTGTGGCTCTTCTACTTTATGATGTCTCACCATGTTACTGCTAATTAGATGTCTTAGAGCTCAAAGACCTGAGTTATGGAAGGGGGAAAATTTTCTATTAAGTGTTAAGAAATATATATTATAATCTTGGGTTCTGTTGCTTGCTATTATATTGCTTGCCATCCCTTTAAAATTTGATGTGCTTACACTCCAGTTAAGGCAATTGGATTTCACTTCTCTGTTGAGCTTCTTGATTGTTTGCTCAGTTATCTGAAGCATCATGGCATTTGATGAGTTCCGCTTCTACGCAGTTGGGACAGCAGTTTTCCTCTTTACAGCTTCAACAGAGGCATCAGGGTTTCCTTGGTGAAAGGACTAAAGCCTCTACCATGTCTGTCAGTTATACGAAACCGCTTCTATCGCATACTGGGCAATCTTCATTTCTATCTGGATCTGTTGAATCTGTCACAAATCAGAAGGTATTGCTTCTGTTCTTGTGATGGTCTTATAGGAGTGAGCTTGTTGTCTTCTGAATCGATTGGAAACTGGAAAGATGGCTGACTATATACTGTTATTACTTTGTTTTATATCTACTGTCTTTCTTTAATGTTCTTTAACCCTTCCCACATCATTATGCTTATCCTCATCATGGGAACTATTTTACAGCCTTTGCAAACCACATCATCGCACCATACTGCCACTGTGACAACTACTGTATCATCATCTCCTGGTTTTCTTCGTGCTCGAAATGCAGCACCTGCAGGTAAAATGAATGAATGAATGCTATATTATAGAGTTTGCTCTTTTACTGGTTCCTTAGTCTCATCTCATCCCTTTGGCTAATGATAGATGATGCAATATTTTGGATATTGATGTCCTTTTGTCTTGTTTGTTCTTTTCCTGTTGTCCTAATGTATTTCTGTACTTGAATGTGGTGGGCATTCTTTCTCTAGTCATGCTTCGGCAACCTTCTTACAGCACAGGTTTTGGGGCTGCATTGAACATCGAAACACTTGTTGCGGCAGCAGAGAGAAGAGATACACCGATAGAAGTTAGTTTTGCATGTTCTTGCATGCCTGGTCTTGTTATCTTTGTTCTTTATTGTTTCTTTGTGGGCTTCATATGTGTTTCATGTCCTTTGTTCAGGCTCCCTCATCAGAAATTCAAGACAAGATCTTATTTATGATTAACAACATTTCAACTTCAAACATGGATGCAAAATCAAAAGAGTTTGGTGAGATTCTCAAGGAGCAATACTATCCTTGGTTTGCGCAGTATATGGTGATGAAAAGGTGGAAAATTTGTCTGATAACACTTTTGGAATTACATGCTTTCACATTGATCACCAGAACTTTGAGTTATTTTGTTTGCCTGTTTAACTTATGTTTCTCTTGCAGAGCGAGCATCGAACCAAACTTTCATGACTTGTATCTGAAGTTCTTGGATAAAGTTAACTCAAAATCACTAAATAAGGAGATTGTTAAAGCTACTTACGAGAACTGCAAGGTTATTTTTTCTCTATCTGTTTGTTGGCCTCATGCTGTTGTATTAACATTAATTGCCTTACTTTTCTGACTCTTTTTTCTTTTAGGTCTTGCTAAGATCTGATCTTATAAAATCAAGTTCTGAAGAACGTTCTTTGCTTAAAAATCTTGGTAGCTGGCTTGGGAAGTTCACAATCGGTAGGAATCAAGCATTGCGTGCCAGAGAAATCGATCCAAAAGCTTTGATAATGGAGGTACACCTTATTATACTTTTCTGGCTATAAAACTACTTGATCATGTGGATTTGGCTGACTAAAGCTTTAACGTAGTTCCTGGGATGAGTAACATGGTGAGATATTAAAAATATTTGGATTTGACAGGATTATGGATGTCTATAAAAAAGGTTATTGTATTATTGCTTTCGCATTGAAATATGATCATATTTAAGGATTGGTATTCAGGAAAAGAGAATGGAGTAAAGAAGGATGGGCAGTGTTATATGCTGTTATGTTATTACAGTAAGGATTTCCAAATTAGGGTTACAGGAGAAGCTTCGAGTATAAAACAAGAGGAAAGTTCACAAGACAGTAGAAACTCTAATCATGAATGGAGTCCCTTTTAGGTCTTATTTTTTCAGATAACTGTGGCAAACTGGTTGCTAGGTGCTACCTTTATATAGGTGCTTGGGGTCACTGAGGTATCAAAGCATTTATAAGTAAGAAAAATTCGGGAATGAAGGCCGGCAAAAATTTATGAGGTTCTGCACTTCATTGCCTTCAACTTGGACTATTGTGCCATTGGATTCCAAGTTGTTTGTCAAATGGGTATCTGACTCTCTGACTGATTCATTAAGTCCTGAAGTAGCCAAGGGACTAGTGGCCTGTCATGACTTCATGAGTGAAAGCTGGATATCTCGATGAACAGAATACAAGGATAAAAATCAAATGAATTCTCATTATGTTATTTTCATTGACTAAATTACCCAACTGAAAGATGATAAAATTCTGAAGATAAAAGATTTTAATCACTCAGTGTGCAATGTGTAATAACTCATTGATATTCCATGTGGAATGGGATAATTGACATTGTCTGGGGTGTGCATTGGGCCATTTCCTTGTTGCTAATTCTTATTTGGCAGCCCTTCTTTATGGAACGAAGGTTGGTTCTTTGTTGCTTTGAAATATTCCTTGGTGGTCTTATGTGAATCATGTTCTCTTGCTAGGCATATGAGAAGGGGCTGATGATTGCTGTGATCCCATTTACTTCAAAGGTATGTATTCTTTTAATTTATTAGTTGCTTATGGTATTGTTGTGATATAGTTAATGTTAAGGGACTAATATTACTGTAGATTCTGGAACCATGCCAATCAAGTCAAGCTTATCTACCTCCCAATCCTTGGACTATGGGCATCCTCAGTTTGCTTGCTGAGATCTATAATCTACCAAACCTCAAAATGAACCTGAAATTTGACATAGAGGTAATTGTTATTTGTCCCTTACAGTGTCTGATTTCATGTAACCAAGACTTTGTTTACGATGGTGAAAAGAGATCCATGTAGCTGATCCCAGATAGTTGGGAAATTATGACTTTTTGTTGTTGTTGTTGTCATTGTTCTATAAAGGACAATTTCCACTTTCATTCTTGTTTTGCAGGTTTTATTTAAGAACCTTGGCGTAGATATGAAAGAAGTTAAACCAACTGCACTTCTAAAAGATAAGATTCGTGAAGTAGAGGGGAATCCAGATTTTTCAAACAAGGACATCACTGCAGCACAACCACCATTTGTTGAAGTTAATTCAGGATTATTGCCTGCATTGAATCATGTAGAGTTGCAAGCTGAGGTCAATAATTCACCTCATCCAACAAGCCATCCAAATGCATTGACTCAGGTCATTGGTCATTTTGCCCTTATGTTAACTTACATCATCGTTTGACATTTGTTCTTAATCAAGTTTTGCGTTTTTTCCTGCTGTTAATCTGGTGCAGTATGCTGCTGCTCCACATCTGGCTTCAAATTCCATTTTGGAGGATGACAAAATGGGGGTTGTAAACATGCCTGAACGTGTTCCATCTGCTCAGGGTTTGACTCAAGTTACACCATCTCCATCACCATCTCCTTCGCCATCACCATCTCCTTCACCATCACCTTTTTCTTTGAGCCAGGTCTATTCTTTTTTCCAAGTTCATCCACCCGATCCTCTACATAATCTTTTTCTTTTTTAATACAAATGTTTGAAATCTTTGATAACATACTCACATAAGGCTTTTAGCACAACCTAGGGCTTTACTTATGACTTGAATGCTAATTTTTGTTGACTTTGTATGCTAGTTAGGGGTTGTTCTATCATTGTTAAGTTTCTTTTTCAAAATGAATATTAATTTATGAAGTTTTGAATGACTCAGTTAGTAACTCATTTTGGAAAAAGCAAGCAATAAATTATCTAATTTGATAATTACATGAAACTGCATTTTTTTTACTTAGAAATCAAGTTGCAAGTAATTTGTATTAATTGATATAAAAATAATTTTTAATTAATATCAAAAGGCTGAATTATGAACTAGTTATTTTATTAATAAATCATTTGTTTTTTATTCCAAAGTTATATTACAACATTCTTAGTTTAATTTTTTTCCCTATGCTTCATAATTTTTTTTGTGTTTGTATAATTGTTTCATCTTTTGCAGCTTCTGACAATAATTCCAAACTCTGACTCTTACATCAATATTAATCCGAAGCTTAGTTCCATGGGCTCACATTTGCAATTTCATAGGTACCTGCTTTTAGCCTAATCATTTTATCGACAATAAATCACCTTTTTTCCACATATGTTTCTTGTCCTGAATTGGTATATTTTATTCTTGTAGAATTATTCAAGTGGCAATGGATAGGGCCATTAGAGAAATTGTGTCTCCTGTTATTCAGCGAAGTGTGACAATAGCTAGCAGGACGACCAAGGAACTCGTGCTGAAGGTTATTTCAGTTTCTTATTTCTTTTGTTTAGCAGTAAACTGAAGGCTTTTCTGCATTTGAGCTGAACACTTGTTCTTTATTCTGTTTCTCTGTAATCCTAGGATTATGCTATGGAGACGGATGATGGTGTCATATCTCGATCTGCCCATCTAATGGTCGGCACTTTAGCTGGAAGTTTGGCTCATGTAACTTGCAAGGTCGTTTCTTCAGTCATAAATCACGGGGCCACTGATTTCTATGGCTAGCTTTATTTTTTTAAAGGGCATGCATGGATTGACTTGGGGCATTAGTTATGGCTATGTTGGGATGCATCGATTGACTTGAAAAGTTTATGTTTATGATAAGTCCTTTATGGTACTATTTTTTTGGTTGAATTGACGTTGCTTCTTTACATGTGGAGTTTATCAGGAACCTCTTCGGGTGGCCCTTTCAACTCATCTTAGAAGTCTTCTTCAAACTTTGAGTGTTACTACTGATCGTATTGACCAAATAGTTCAGATTCTTACAACCGATCATCTAGATCTTGGTTGTGCAGTAATTGAAAATGTGGCATCAGAGAAGGTACACAATTGATATTTCTTCTTATACTCGATATTGATATATCATTTCCATATTGTGTAAGCTTTTTTCTGCATGTCTTTGTTGGTTTTTGATCCTCATAGTTGTTGCGGTGGATTGCTTGTACCTGCATCTACCCAAGCTGCTTAAGTTGGAATAGGATACCTGTTAATTTGGTTTAGGGTGTGTATGAGTGGGAAAATTAGGTGCCTGAGTTGTGTTTGGGATGGTTTGCATATTTGGATAATTAATTGGGTTCGTGCTGGTCAAATTTGCTGGTAATGTGCCCATTGTCAGTGCATAAATGGCAGGGGCTTCATTGTCTTGGGTGTCAATGCCTACCCGACCCACTTAAGCCAGATTAGGGTACTTGTTAATTCAGTGACGTTTACATGTAGGAAAATAGGTACCCTAGTTAGTTACCTATGTAGTTGAATTTGGATGATGGTTGGGTGAACTTTACGGGTACTGCATTCTTTGCAGGTCTTTGTTGAAGTTCAGGTCAAAATAAATTTAAGATACTAAACATTTATGAATTATTCTAATAGCATAAAGACCTAAACAAATTATGAATTTACTAGCACTGCATTCTTTGCAGGTCTAAACATTTATGAATTCTTCTAATAGCATAAGGACCTAAACAAATTTATTTTGGACTGAGCTGAACTTGAGCCTAGACCTGTTCACTCGGCAATTTATAATATTCATTTAACAAATTCAACTAAAAATGAGCTTGATTATTGATGAAACTAGCCCTATTATAAGCTTAATTCAAACTTTGTGTTAAGTTTTAATTTCTTTTCATGATTTAGGGCTGAACCTAATGATTTAGTGTTTTGCTCTTAATGTACCTTGGTTAAAGATTTTTGCCATATGCTTATATCTTAACAGATGTTTGAGGATAGAAATCAGTTTCTTCTTACAATATATGAGTACATATATTAACATGTACTAAATAAATTTCATGTCAAGCCCATTGGACCGCTGCTAATTGAGAATTGGGCTATGCTCATGCTTGGGTTGGAATTGATTTGCAGTCCAGTGTTGGATTTTAAATATGATCAACTGACATATAAACTGTGATTAATCAAATATGAACTGATGCAAGATCTCGCTGTCCAGTTGCAAGTTATTTTATTTCTGTCCTTGTCATTCATAATTATGGGTATTTTTTTGCTAATACAGCAAGTATACTTGTTTTCACTCTCATTGCAGTCTTATCAGGAAGTAATCCAGATGTTCATGTTATAATACTTGAGATTTAAGTACGATTTAATTGCAGAAGGCAGAGTCGATTTGCCCCTTGTTGATATCATTGTATTAGAAAAGGTTTGTTGGTTGGATAGAGCTTCAGTTTGATGTTTGGGTAAATGTGATTGTGTGGATTGGACTTACAAATCATATTAAGAAGTAAAGAAATGGCACTGTGCATGCAACTCTTGTCAATGCAAGGTTTGATGGGAGTCAATCTAACCAACCTTTTCCTTGCAAACAAAGAGACTGTTTTTGTTCTTTGATCTCCGGACACTTGGTTATCATGGTGTCCAATCTAAACATCATCACCCTTATCGTGGCACTAATGCTCATGCTTTTAAGAGATCCTGATTGAATGAGTAAATTAAAATTTGAAATGAATCGAACATTTCAAAAAGATAAATATATCAGGAAGGAGTTGTCTTTATGCTCTCCACCTCAGCCCATTGTTAATGAGCGATATTGTTTCGTGTTGCATCCCAACGCATTCCATACAATGTGTCTTGAGTTCCACGTATGTTGGTCGTGACTCATGCAACTAAGTCTCATGTGCCATGTTAGCTCAACATCATCACCAAGACCATTTTCTTCGAACGCATTGTGATAACCGGAAGTGAACACTAGTTGCTACTCCTCAAGTTGAACTTTGACCACTATAGTCGAAGGGCTGTCGACTTATTACGTAATAGTAGTTGGGCAACAGTTTCATCCTCTTGTTTCTGTTCCTATTCATACAAGTCCAATGGTTGTTGCACAACTAGCAATGAAAGGGTGAATTGGTCAATGTACAGGAAAGGAAAAATAGCATTGTGAGATCATATATAGCCTATAATAAATTCTTTTTTATGTTAAGCTAAAACTATTATCATTAGAATTCTCTAAATACATAGATTGCATGAGCCGCAAAGTTGGTTGGGATTAAAAGGTAAAAGTGTCCTAGTTCCCAAGGCTCCTGCCTTTCTGGGGTCAGAGAGGGTCATTGTATTCTCTCCTCTGACAGCTGGAAAGCTGTTTTGGTGACTAGATTGCTAGGAAGCAATCTTACAACAACTAAATTCATGATGGGTACTCTTCTTTTTCTATTTTTCTTCTATTTTCAGCAATAATATTATCTAGTTTTCCTTGGATTGGTTCTCTAAGGGTCTCTACTTTATGCATGGAATTAGTGTTTGCTAGGAAGCATCAGTCCTACTAGTTTGGTATTAGAGCACAACTCGATAGACATACCAGCAAACTTCTTAGATGTCAACCATGGGTCAAGAATCCTTCATCAATGTTCATGTTGAGAAAAAGAGGTATCATGATAAAGGATGTTTTTAATTCAGATAACCAAGTTTGAGAAGGATTTATTTTGATTTGATTGTCATGCACTCCTAAGCATGTCAGTGAGATTATATTACAATCATTGCTTCTAATAGAGCATCATGCACTGGTTTGAAAGCAATAGAATACAATTGATGCCCATACCACAAGTTATCATTGTAAGATTCAACCACTATAACACCAAGAGGCAGTGGCCGACCAGACTAACCATGTAGATATCAGGCCAGTTTATCAAATCATCCCATGGTGGTCTTAAGATTCTCTGAATCATAGGTGGGTTTAACGAAGGAAGCTTCTAGATGACCTTATCATCTGATTTTAAATTACTGTCCAACTCGGCCAGTTTCAAGAATCTTTTTCATGTCTTGAAACCCACCATCTGACATGAAAAGCTAAAAAAAAAATCAAAAACTTTAATTCATGTTCTGGGAGAAAAAAAATCTATTGTGTTTTTTAGGACTAAGTTCAGAAGTTTGGATTAGCTTCCATTTAAGAGATGATAAGCATATTCTGAGCGCAGGTTGGTGTATGTTCTTTCGTGGTAAATGTAGCCATTGTGGCTTACCTTTATTCCACCTTTTTTGGAAAGTGGTTGAGCTAGTTACTTTTATTGTAGGTAGCAGTAGAAAAATATAGTTTGTTATTTATATCATCAGATTATGTTAGCTTTTTGTTCTGCACGCTTGGATTCTGAATTATATATTGTTACTAAGTTCTCTTGTTACTAAACGTAAATTGCTGATTGTGTGGATTGTGGCATTGCCTGGTAAATGAGTTTTTAAAATGGGTTATTTGAAATGCTAGGTCCGAGAGAAAAAAATTATGATATATGTGTGTGTGTGGCTCATTGTATTAGATGTATAATACCGGGTGCTTTTCTTTAATATGCTATGTCTTTGCCTAATGCGTATCTGACACATTGCTAACTGTTGAGCCATCTTTAAAATATTAAGTTTTATTGATGACTACTGGATTTCTTTTTTGGCAGGCTGTGGAGCTGATTGATGGAGAGATAGGTCCTGCATTTGCTGCTATAAGAAAACAAAGAGAAGCAGCTGGATCTGCATATTTTGATGCTGTTACCTATGCTCAAGGTTCATTTTCACGTATGCCAGAGGCACTTCGTCCAAAACCTGGCCGTCTCTCCCTTTCACAACAGCGAGTCTATGATGTAAAAACAAATCACTATTCCTAAAATTGCATATGTAGTAGCATCTTTTTTGTTATTTTTGTGCTAGTGTATTTCATTTCTTTTGCAGGATTTTATCAAGAATATTTGGCAAAACCAATCTGGTCAGAATTCAACTGCTGCCTCTCTTGGTGTTCCTGGTATGGGTGGTTCCGTCAATAATTCTTCCCTGTCACGTGTGTATGGTTCAAGTTCTGCTCCCACTAGTTCCAATGTGTACTCCACTTCCCAAGTGGTTCCCTTCAGCTCAGTAACTCAACCGTTGGACCTTATCTCAGAAGAAACAGAACGTGGTTCAGCGCAGCTTTTTAGGTTTAATTTGATAATGTTTTCTGTCAAGCAAAGTAATAGTTTTTTTTAAATAATTGTACTAGCCGTTTTGTTTTTATCTTGTAGTGTCTCCCCAACTTATGGTGGATCTAATGATAGTCTCGTCCAACATGGTGGTGAAATGAATTCAGTTGTAGCTCCTGCTGTTACTTCTCCTGATCTGCATATGGTTGATCCAGCAGTTGTGTCCAAAGTTAGTTTTGGAAGCTTCAGTATTAATTTGATTCTAAGAACAACAATGTGCTGCTTATCTAAAAAATACATTTGTATCAGGATTTGACAGCTGTTGTGCCACCATCTCCAACACCTTCTGTAGATCGTCTGGGAACTGTTTTACCTGAATTATTGCTGAGCACTGGAGATGCATTGGAGAAGTACCAGCAAGTTGCTCAGAAGGTGCAAATGCCTCTAACCTATCTTCATTAGCTACAAAACATTATTTCTGCTACAAGAAAATTTGCTTCAGGGATTTAGTTATTTGTTTGTTGCGTGGGGGAGGTTTATTGTCCAACTTACTACCCTTGTATTCCTTTGGTAGTGACATGGTATATTCATGATTGACTTTAATACACTAATTCGTCTCTGTTACTTAGAATTGATACGAAAACCTGGACTGTTTAATTTGTATTCAGACAGATCATTTTTCCAAATTTAGGATGCCTGATTCTCAACTAGGTAAATCTGAAAAAACATATGTATCTTTAATATCAACTCTAGTTAGAAGGGCAGTCATAATTTCAAAGATAATCATTTTTTTAGTGCTTATGATACTTTCAGAATTAAGATAAAAAATCAACAATTTGACGTATCGACTAATTTAATGCTGGGTTTGGCACTGTACTTTGTATATTAGTTTTTGGTAAAAATAATAAGAAACCTCAATTAGCATGGTCTGTATTGCTCAACCTTAAAGCATTTTCTGTAAGAAGCAGAACATTCTCTTTTGAAATGCAGTTGTGTTTGTTTGACAATTTTTTATGTATACTACTTGAAGGAACAATTCAAGTCTTCAATTGACAACTTATTTTGCAGCAGTCCAACCAACCATGATTGGGACTATGATATCAGTTGATGGCACATTATTGCAAGTGTTGTTCAGTTTTCATTTAGCTAAAACAAATAAAAATGATAAAAATGCTTAAACTTACTAAACAACTTCTTAGGCTTAAAAAGCAAAGTGGCTGAACCCGAACTTGATTCAGACCCTAATCTAGGAATTTTACCTTCCTAAAATTTAATTAAAGTAAATATGTTTTAGGGCCTGGGAGAGGAATGAATTGTGTGCAGGACTTGATAGTGTAATTCCTGCACCATTTTCTGTCTAAACTCTGAATGGCATGGCATGTCTCAGGTGATATATGTGAGGCAAGATGTGATACTTAAATCTCTGAGATGGAAAATTGTGTTCATGTCATATTAACCATTATATTATCATCTCTAGTACCTAGTGAGTTTTGAAATGGTTAGAATTTTCTTTCTAAAGTAATGGGAGGTCTCAAGTTTTCTGTCTTTTAGCATTTATTTTTACTCTGTATTTGCTTGCAAGGAATCTTGTGAAAAAGTGCCTTGGAAGAATCTGTTTCTATGAATACTAAGGCTATTTTTTTCTAATGATTCTAATCGAAAAAATAGACCAATGTTGACATGACATGACAGTAAGAGAAAGGAAGTCAAAGGAAATAGAAGAATGTCTGGATTGGATCCAAGATAAATAGGCTTTGTGTTTGGGTTTATCGAATGTAATTTGGTTTTATTATCAAGTTTGTCCTATAATTAGGTTTGTGTCTGGGCTTGGGTATGGTGGTTTATCATACCATCCATCACATTTTTGTCCATACCTGAATTATACAACCTCTTGAGGAGGTTGGAAGAATGCGAGTTTTTGTCTTTTGATGTGTATGAGTTCACACATTCATGTTTTCGACATGCCATGAGATATGGGCTGATCTAAGAGGAATGTGTTTCAGGTTTCTTTGTTGTGTGTTGGTCTTTAAAATTGTTGCTGAAGGGTGATAGAACTTTTAATGTTTGGTGGTTTAATTTAGTTGCTCCTTAGAAGATGAATCCTATTTAACTTGTTGCTTCAACCTTTATTTAGCTTTTATTCATTTTTGGATCTTTTTCTGGCCAGCCTTTACTTTCGGAAATATGATTTTAGTCATCGTCGCTTTAATGCTTCTGTGAGCAATTTTCCAATCATGATTTTAACTAAATAAAATAATTTCAGTTGGAGGCCATGATTTCTACCGATGCCAGAGACATTGAAATTCAGGTTAGACTGTCTTTTTTATTCTTTGTTTTAATGGAGTTGACGCAAAGTGTAATACCTCTGTTTTTCATTTTTGTATTCAGGGAGTTGTTGCTGAGGTGCCAGATATCATACTAAAATGTGAAAGCCGAGATGAAGCTGCGTTGGCTGTAGCTCAAAAGGTTAATTTTCACTTAAGTTTGTTATACAGCTGTTTTTAGGATGATAGCTTCTGATGATGTGTTTCATGATTCAGGTTTTCAAGAGCCTCTATGAAAATGCATCAAATGCTCTTCACATCGCTTCCCATCTTGCAATTCTAGCTGCTATACGAGATGTTTGCAAGCTTGTTGTCAAAGAATTAACGAGCTGGGTATATGCTTATCTAACTTATTAGTGTTTTGTTGATGGCGTCTTAGGATAATTACTGTTTGTCATGATCAAATTCATTTGATTCCTCTTATTTAAGTATTGATATATTTGATTTCAGGTGAAGAGTATGCTGTCATTTTTTTGCATGTAGCTTATTTCAAAATTTGATCAATAATTTGCTGTTAGATGTGTTCCAGGTAAACATTTTTGTTAGGTTGAGGTCAAAAGTTTCACATAGGCACTCAACATTTTCTTTCTAGTTGAGTTCTGACTAGTTTGCTATGCTTTGCCTTATCTTTTTTTTTGTTTGTACCTTGCCTTATCTTTGCTGTTGCCAACATGGAATGGTGCCTTTTGGCAAGTATATATAATGGTTTGAACAGCTGATTATTTGGCGAGATTAGGACCATAACTAGGAGGTTTTGCCTATCAGCTTGATCTTTGGTGACAATGTGTCTTGAGAGTTCATTGAATTTAGTTCATTTTTGATATTTGTGTTCTTATTTACGTGGACCTTGAACCTTGTTCTGAATAAGCTTTTTCAAATGATTTCAAGAACACTTTCTTTGCAAATCATATATTGAGTGACCATCTGCACCCAAATCGTGGGCCCTTTAGGTTGGCATCAATAGGTTTGATGCTTTTCTGTGGCAAAGTTGGCTCACCAATTGCATAGTTAAGAAGGCTTTTTTATTCGGACTATTTATTTCAAGTTTTTTTATGACTTACACTTATGCTGATAATATATTGTTGTGGATCATCCTGGGCCCCAGTAATATGATTTTTAGTATTATACTATTAATAACCATACATTTTATTGACAAGTTGTTTCATATTTTTATCAAAATGCAATCTTCAGAGTTCAGACTATTGGCAATGCGGCAATAAGCTTTATTTTTTGTTATACTGTGCTGTATTGTATTCTTTGAATTTGATGTATTTTTTGGAACTGAGCATGATATATTCTTGATTACAATTTTCACTCTTTCTTACATTTACCTTTTAATTTATGCCTATGTTGACTATTTTGTTTTATGATGACATAGTCTTTCCCATTCCACAGGTAATTTACTCAGACGAGGAGCGAAAGTTTAATAAAGAAATCACTGTAGGCCTCATTCGTTCTGAGTTGCTGAACCTGGCAGAGTACAACATCCATTTGGCAAAACTTATAGATGGGGGAAGGAACAGTATGTCTCAAAATACTAGCATTCTCTTTGGGAGACCAAATAATGTTTTACTATGGTGATGCTTGGGCACCAAATTTGGTTGTTGTTTACACATGAATTGTGTGATATATCAACTTCAGAGAATGTTTTTGTTGTTTTATGAGTTGGGATTTTATGGGTTTGATGTTTGGTGCCTAAAGCATTGCTCAATTTGATTATTGAGACTAAAAAGCTTATGTTCATTTACAGAGGCTGCCACTGAATTTGCCATATCCCTTGTGCAAACTTTAGTTGTTCAAGAACCTGGAGTAAGCATGTCAGAATTGTACAATCTCATTGATGCCTTGACAAAGGTACTTCTGTATTTTATTTTTTTAAAGTTATATATGATCCGACAAGCTCTGGTATGTTCTCTTAAATGTTACTTTTATACCTGCAGCTGGCAATGAAGCCTGGGTCGCCTGAGTCATTGCAACAGTTGGTTGAGATTGCTAGGAGTAATGTAAGCTCTCCTAATGTAGCTGCCAACAAAGAAGAGAAGACCAGGCAATTCAAGGATAAGAAGGTAATTCTTCGGAAAAGATCCTGTGTTTGGTACAACTTCAACAAGACATGCATTTGCATCATCTGCAATTCAACATCGTAATCTTATATTATAAACAGGTTCTTTCTGGTCGTTCCTTGACAAACAAAGAAGAGCTTGATTCAAATGAGCCAGCACTTGCTGATCCTGCTGGTTTCCGAGATCAGGTTTTCTTATCTAGATCAATTTATATTTTACTTGTTTATCATGTATCTGCTTAGTTATTGCTGTATTACAATTGTAAATGCAGTCAAAAGAAATAAAGAGTAATGTGAAATGTTGTTGACTTGGTGGCGTAAAACTGTAAAAGTATTTTCGTTTCGATATGTAGGGTCTTCCGCTGTTGGTCCATGTTTATTTTCTTGTAATAAAGATATAGTAGTAATGGAAACTGGAAAGATTGGTTCATCTCATACTTCCATTTATGAATCATTAGCATTGTAGGCATTGTCTTTGTGATAAAACTTTTGAAAGATCATGCATTTCTTTTCTAACATGGTATTTAAACAAGGTCGATTTTTTAAGTGAAAAATTTAGCTACATTGCTCTTTTATATAGTAACTGAAAGGTAGCTGAATATTTTTTGGACTTTATTTAACCTTATAACATGTTTTTTAAATGATAACTATATATATGTTTCTTATATATATAACATCTCCCATATTTTGGTAGGACTTGCTACATGTAGCTTTGAAATTATCTAAATGCTTTCTGGTCATATCCCAAAGATCAAGGATGTGATTTATATACGTCTCTCTGTGTGTTTGTCTTTTGTATATTGTTGTGGCGATCAGATTCATCCTTTTTAAGCTACTTTTTCTGAGGTCATAAATAACTACTCTGATAAATAAATAAATAAGACACCAGTAGTTATTTAAGGCCAAAAAATTATAACCGTCAATGAGTGATGTTGAAAAATGCAATAAGCAAAATTATATGTTCTCTAGCATCTGATAGTGTTTGATTCAGTTTTTTCACATCATTATGAATTTATTAGATGCAAAAATGTACATATGCAGTATGACTTGTGATTACATATACTTTGTCAACATATCAAATTTTCTGTTAACATGATTGACATGTACAAGTTGATTTATCCTGTATTTACTCTTTCTGAAGTGATCCATTATTTTGGCTTATATATATATATATATATATATATATATATGTGTGTGTGTGTGTGTGTGTGTGTGTGTGTGTGTAGATAGATACTGTGCAAGCTTCAAATATTGCATGTCTTTGTTATCCATCCAACTTTCTTTGTGGGCTTTGTCATGGCTTTTATAACATCAAATTTCTGCAGGATTGGCCATTTGATCAGGGAACTCATGGATATGTTGTGTCAGAGTTATATGGTTTTCTTGGTGGTTTGAGTGTGATATTGGATTTCTTTCAATCGAAATCCAATCAATTTGAGTGTTTTTGGTTCAAGTAATATGAATTTAATGGGCAGCAAAGTGACAATGACTGATAGAAGAAGCAAATCCGTGTTGTTGTGCTAATTGCTACTGTATCTGGATACTGATATGAATGTCCTTTTTTCATTGACTTGTTTTTTTGTATGTGATTAATTGTGTTTAATTGTGGAGCAAGTTGTCCTTGACATTTGATTTGCATTATGCATGTATGTTTGATATTTTCATTGATTTTGTATATATATGCATACTAATGAATGTAATATGTATAAATAAATATTATGGTCCAAACTAGATTAATCTATGCTTATTTGAGGTTATCTACTAACCGGTGCCATCCCAGATATCAAGGCAATTGTGTTTGATAAAAAAATAATATTTGTAATTGTGTATTTGCACATGCATAAATTCCCAATTAGTTGTAGGCCATTAGGTTTTTGTGCAAACTTAACGTGTAAGACATTGACATGTATTTTGTTTTCTTATGCATGTTTATTATGTTTGTCTTTTGCTTGCTCTTTTATACTTTTGACACAGTTTGCTAGGGTTTATTTTTAAATTGCCTACCCATAGTTTTGTAGGTGATGTGCCTTTCCAAGTGTTTTCCCTTTGTTGTACTTCATTCTTTATTATTGTGTCTAATTTGCATTTGTGGGAAATCTCTGAATGAACTTGCTTCTAGAACTGGAACATGTTTTTCCCATCATCAGGGATATTCTGATTTCCATAAACGATTCTTATGAAATCATGATTTTTTGACAAATACTAGGGGACGTGAGATGCCTGACTACCTCGTTTCAATTTTCTTGTCAACATCTGTTTCAAGTTTTGATTCTGAACTCTGTTGATCATGGAGAAATCTTGTTTCATCTCTTTTAATACTATTATAAGATTCTGTAGGGGCTGTTGACATTTTAGGTCCATTAATTTACTACTTATCTTATTCATTTTTTAGTTTTTTGTTTCCCCAATTTCTATTAAGTGCTACTTCTATGTTGTTGCTGAAACACATTTAATATTATGCAGGTTGCTGCTTACTTTGCTGATTGGTGTCGGCTTTGTGAACTTCCAGCAGCAAATGAGTCAACGTATACTCATTACATTTCCCAGTTGCAACAAAATGGTTTGCTAAAGGGCGATGACATTACAGATCGGTTTTTCCGTATTCTCATGGTAGTCTAAGCTTTCCACTTGTTCTGGTTTATGTTCTACAAGTAATTTGCTTTTGCTAATTCATATATCATCTTTTAGGAGCTTTCTGTTACATATTGTCAAGTTGTCCATGAACAACCACAGCAGCTATCATTTTTTTCAATTGATTCATATGCGAAACTTGTGGTTCTAATTTTAAAGGTACGTTAATTGCATTCTCATTTTGAACTGCATAAGCATGTTCCACCCAAATAACTGTGACTGGGTTTGATTTATTTTTTTCAAATTCACTTTTTGTTTTTTTTTCCAGTACTCATCTGTGGATCAAGGAGCAACTAAAGCTGTTCTCCTTCCCAAGGTCAAGCCCAAGACTCAAGGAGTTACTCATATCTCTCTTTACTCACTAGTCATTTCTATTAAATATGTTCTAAATTTTTGTGGACAGATTTTGTCAGTGACTATAAGAGTCATTCAGAAAGATGCAGAAGAGAAAAAACTCTCATTTAACCCAAGGCCTTACTTCAGGTTGTTTATTAATTGGCTTTTGGACTTGACTTCTCCTGATGTAGTCGATAGTGCCAACTTTCAGGTTTGTGCTATACTTAATCGTTTTTTATATTCTTCTCTCAGTGCTTCCTGTTTATATGATGTTGATATGTAACTTTCAGGTCTTGACTTCTTTTGCAAATGCGTTCCACGCGTTGCAGCCTTTAAAAGTTCCTGGTTGGAGGTTTGTCACTTTACCTGCTGTGTTATGGTTAATCAAATATCTGGAAACATAGATTTGTGTGTATCTCAGATTCTACAGTTCCCAATTAACTTTAAAATTATAAATATATGGTGCGTGATAAGTGACACCACATCAAAGACCGGTGGTATGCTGTCCTTGGATGCATAGGTGCATGTCTATCACAATTGGCAAGGATATGCCCATGTATCCTCAGCCTAGCATACCATTGGCATTGGTTTCTGGGTGGAATGATGGAGAATGCCTCGGGCATTAGGTGACATATGTAGCATGTGTAGAGTCACCATTTGTGTTGTCATTTTGTAGCAACTTGTGGTATCTGTCGATGGTTCCTTGTTGCAATGCGTATAGTGCCACAATATATTTATTGTTCTCAAAGTCTCGAACTGTGTCATCACCTCTCTAGAGAGTTAATACCAAGTGGATCTCCCAACTTGCATTCAACACCACTTGTACCAGTGGTGGGCTAAAGTCGGAAGTTGCATGTTGGACTTTGTTTTTCTTTTAAATCTCCATGCAGTTGAAAAATTATTCAGTCGTAAATAGCTAACTAGTTGGATCACCTCCATCAAACTTTGGGAAGTCTATCTTCAGTTGCCTGCAGGTGATATTGGTGTTCTTTTGGGCCTATTTTCAAAATGGAAGGGGCAAAAATTATGGAGAATATGTTGTCTGAATTTTGAAGTTCCTGTTGGTAAGGTGTGCAAAAGCTTGCAGGCAGTCATTAGGTACTATTGTCCATTGTCCTTTGCTCCTGTGTAGGATTCCTTAGGCCTGATTATATCATAAAGTGAATCTGGAGGTACTGGTGGTGGAAGGAAGTTGGCATCCGATCAAAGGGATCGCTTTAGCTTTAAAGTTATTGTAGTTGCCAGAGCTAGTGCTTTTCCACTCTTAGTGGGGCTTGTCAGTTAGGGGTAATTGTCAGCTTCATTTGACTGAAATCACCATGGTATAGTTGTGCCATACTTAGATGCATAGTTGCCACAGTGATGCAAATTATATATCACCTGTGGCAATTGATTGCCTTGCCATGTGGTGAGCTGGTTGAGAGAGCACACTGTGGAGAGTCACTAAGGGTGGTGTCTCTGTTGGTGTGCAGAATGGTTGATCATGCCAGAAAGGATCCTTAAATGCTAGTTCCTTCTTTCATGAACGCCCTTCCACTTAATCTGAAAAAATTAAGCCCTTATTTTTTTGCACAAGTTGACAGTTTACTATGTTCACTATAATGACTTGCTTTTGGAAAGGTGTTGATGAAACATGCAGCTGAAGCCTATAGATATACTTCAATCCTCTTTTTTGTTGCTTATCTAGTAGCAATTTTGGAAACATATTTTATTAGTGTTGTCCTTTTGTAATATTTGATTATTGGTCATTGATGATCTTTTGTGATAATATATGAGATGCATATTTTCAGATTTCAATCAAATGATATTTGGCTGTTCATAAAATGCAAACATGTCCTGGGCTTTGCTTTTTTTAATAACTCGATCTGATCAAATTAATAATCGGGTCATTTTTCTTGCTCTTTCATCTTTACGTTTTCTTTAAGATGATTCCAATCTGATAATTGTGCTTTTAGTTTTGCATGGCTTGAGTTGGTGAGTCATAGAAGCTTCATGCCAAAATTGCTTACATGCAATTCACCAAAAGGTTGGCCATTTTTCCAGCGCCTGCTTGTTGATTTATTCAAATTCATGGAGCCATACTTGAGAAATGCAGAGCTGTCTGAGCCGGTTTGTTTTCTTCGTGTTTTCTTATCTGGGTTTCAACTAAACAATGTAAAGTAATGTAGTAATTTTCCTGTGTATTATTGTAGGTGCATTTTTTATATAAAGGAACTCTGAGGGTGCTCCTTGTTCTGCTGCATGATTTTCCTGAGTTCCTCTGTGACTATCACTTTAGTTTCTGTGATGTGATTCCTCCCAGTTGCATCCAGATGCGTAATGTCATTCTGAGTGCGTTTCCCCGTAATATGAGGCTTCCTGATCCATCCACTCCCAACTTAAAGGTCATTTTTGCCTCTTGCTGCATGAATTATTGCTTTGATTTGGCAATATTGACTGTTTAGATGGAGTGTAAGAATGACAATCGTGGATGTAATACTGATTGTTTTTTTGCAGATCGATCTGCTTGCTGAAATCAGCCAACCACCTCGCATTCTATCTGATGTTGATGGTGCTCTAAAAGCCAAGCAAATAAAGGCTGAGATTGATGAGTACCTTAAGGTAGTGGGTTCAATTGGCCCGGGCTTATTCTCATATATAACTACAAATTTGTTTTGACTAGATTACTTCCAAAATGTTGCTTTGTATTTTTAGCATACCAATTCATAATTTTAGCATAACCTTAAGTATAGCTTTTAATTTGTGATGTACTTTTGAGTATGCTTGTACATCAACTTGATTGGTTTTCTCATCCTCTTCTTCTTCTAATGCTGCAGACAGCTGAAGGATCTTCTTTCTTAAGTGAACTAAAGCAGAGATTGCTGCTTCCTCAGAGTGAAGCAAACCTGGCCGGGACTCGTTACAATGTACCTTTGATCAATTCGCTTGTGCTTTACATAGGAATGCAGGTAATGCTTTCCTTGTATTATCTCACTCCAAATTGAACTGATTCTTGGAATTGTCACTCTTAAGTCTTTAAAATGATAACTTTTGCAGTCTCTGTTGTGACAAAAAATGATGTTTATGTTTGAATTTTTTAGCATGCACCATTATGAAGATGTTATTACATCAAGGATGTGTTTAGTAGAATGGGTTATTCTTGTACAAAATATAATACAAGTTTGAATCTTAAAAGAATAGTAACATGTGATCAACTAAAACAAAATTAAAATAATCAAGTTGAATCTTATCACGGAAACTGTTGTTTCATCAATGGCACATGCTTGCTACGATTCCAACGAAAAGGTAGGATTTGTTATTCAGTGCGGCTTTGAACTGGATTACAAGATTAATGTTTTTGTAGTGGTCTAACAGCATAGTTGACCACTGTGATGATCAGCTGTGGTGTTTGCAGTCTGCATTTTGCATCAGTTTACTTGTTTGCACAAACAGCATAATTGCACACTCATTTCCTGTTAAAAAAATTAAAATAGCAAGTTCTACTTTTTACTAGGACTTGGTCCCTGGTTTATTCTGCGGACAAACCAGTGTTTTGCAAAAGAAGGTTAGGTTGTTCATTCTATCGAAGGTGTCTGCCAAGTGTAAAAGAACAAACTAGTGCAAAATGGTTTATGATTTATGTGATTGCTCTTTGTGGCAACGAATGTCTCAGGTTGACTGCTTGCACGTGAATAGTGTCAGTTGGGACCTGGTGTTGCATTATTTGCTAACTGTTGCCTTAGTGAATTGTTATACTTGCATCTAAATTCCAGTGTTGTTCTTACTCCATATATTATGTAGGAGATAATAGAACAGAGATTATACTATACTTCTTAGTGACTGTTTTATGCAACAGGTTGTTTGATTGACTGTCGCTGCTTGCAAGTGAATAGGATGCCTTTTTAATATTCTATGAAGCATTTGTGTGCCTTTCACTTTCTGTTTTTCTTTGGTTTATACAGATAGCTACCAATGTAACATTCTGTTTTGATGATGCAGGCTATACAACTGTTGCAGAGCAAGTCTACTGCTCAGCATCCATCTACCCAACAAGTGAACCACAGCCCTCCAATGGATCTTTTCTTAGTTAGCACACCTATGGATATCTTCCAGAGTTTGATTAATAATCTAGATTCAGAAGGCCGCTACCTCTTTCTAAATGCAGTTGCTAATCAGCTGCGGTACCCTAACAACCACACTCATTACTTCTCCTTTGTCCTGCTATACTTATTTGCTGAGGCGAAACAGGTAAGATTTATTATTTCATCATCTTGTATCTCCATCTCATTTATGTCAAATAGATATGGCCCTTGATCATTAATTATTCTTATTACTATTTTATTGGCTCCTTTGATTTGCATCTGCTTCAATTTTGGACTTGACAAAGTGGGTCGAAGATTTATGCAGTAACTTCCAGAATACGACACTTTGTAGTGAGTTTGTGCCACATTATTGTGAGATTTGTGGTCAATAACTAGTCATAATGGTAATATCTTCTATTGTTTTGGAATTATTTAAAACGACTAGGAAGACACTATAGCATGTGAGCACCGAGTATATGCCCACAACACTAGCAATATTCGAATGCCAGGAGATGGTAATACCTTCATGCTGACAAAGGAATAAAACATCATACAAATGATTCAATATAATGTAAGAATATATAGAGAACTGATCGTGTAATTGAGGCTGAAATAAGGAGGTATACTTGTAGTAAAGCAAATATAGGCTGTGAAAAGATCTTTCTTGCTTACGGTGACATTCTTTTCATGGAAAGAAATTAAATGAGTATTTATCATATAAAAAGTTCTTTGGTTGCTTATGAAGTTTCTGTATCTAGCAGAAAAGAGTACGATTTTCCATGAGTTGGATATACTGAAACTCTATTAAGGATCATGAAAGCCTTTCAAGTGAGCATTACAAATTAATTAAAAATGGATAGAGCATTTTGCTAGGTGGTTCATCAGTTATTTTCACATAATACTTCAATCGTGAAATTTATGGAAAATATGTTGGCATGTTAAGTTTTACTTTCATGCAAATTCATGATTTAAATGGTTTGGCAGAGGAAATACTCATATCCTGTTTGAATGGACTGTAGACTACCCCAGAGAGCATACAAGGTACAAAGGAACACCTTAATTCGAGCTGCTGCTTCAATATGGAAAATTGACATTCTTATATTGATGATGGTTTGTCATGTTTAACTTCAACGTAACGTGCAATTCGTTGCCCAGCTTGGTTCATAATCATGACCCTGGTGCACTTTAATAGTTCAGCTATTTTTGAGGTCATGATGGATCATGATCTGGCAACTTGATTAATGCTTTAACGTAGTAATATAATATGCACACTCAGAAGATGTCTCTTGTCAGTGATGAATCTTATGCATCTGGAAAATAATAATTGTTAATATTGTGGATGTAAGTGATGGAATACTCTATTCTGTGCATCCTGATTTGGATGAATGTAGCTTAGGCTGTTGCAGAACTCAACCATATCTGATTTGTTTAGATACGCTGAATTTGTAGTCATTGTTTGTATAGTTTATTTTACTGGTTAATGTAATACCGTATTTTGAGCATCCTGATTTGCATGAATGTAGCTTAGGGACAGGTTGATTACTGTTAACATAAGTTGCTACTTCTTAGCTTGAATACCTTTTGGCTGCTGGTTTATGATGACCAATGAAGTTGGGTGTTTCTGACTCGATTTGAATTTAACATGAAAACACATCGCCTGCAAGAGTAGACTTGTGCATGTGTATAATGTATGCTATCTGCTCTGTTTGGAAACAGCAGTACCTCAAATTTATTGCTTATGTGCATTCTGGAGCTCTTGTTTAGTTGTTTTAATATGAAGAATGGACACCCATCTTTTTCGTGCAATTGCAGGACATCATCCAGGAGCAGATAACTCGTGTACTGTTAGAGCGCCTGATAGTTAACCGACCTCATCCTTGGGGTTTGCTCATCACTTTTATTGAACTGATCAAGGTATTATTGTGGACATTAAACTAAAGGCTGCTGTAATTCAGCTGCTGTTTTGTATCATTAGGTTCTTATTGTCCCAATATATTATACATGCAGAACCCACGGTATGACTTCTGGAATCGTTCATTTACACGATCCGCACCTGAGATTGAGAAGTTGTTTGAATCAGTATCGAGGTCCTGTGGTGGTCCTAAAACTGTGAATGATGGGATGGTCTCTGCTGGTATCCGAGATGGTGGCCATTGACCCACATCACATATAATGGTGACTCATGTATTTGATTTCTAGTTGCGATTTTTGCAACCATCTCAGATTTGTATATTTAGTGATGTATTTGTGCATGCAGTGAAGTCTCAGATGTATCACAATATACTAATGCATAGTTACAATCAGTAAAATAGACAATTTAGACACTCAATTGTTGATAGCTTTACTAGATGTATTTCAGGTGTCCAAATGATGAATTGTAGATTGTTTTCTCCAAAAGGTTCCATGATTGTACCAAGTAACATTATTGCTTAATGTCGCTGTCATGCTAGCGAGTTTAATTGCTGAGTTGTGGTTGAGAATTCTTTTTTTCCTTGTGTTCATTATCTGCAGCCTATATACACATGTGAAAGTACCGTCTCTCTTCAACATCGTACGTCACACGTAGACGAGACGCGTATTCTTGAAGTACATGTGGGCAGTCTAAAAAAAAGATGTGGCATATCGCAGTGGCGATTAGCGCTTCATGTCTCTCTTCAATATCACTAGTTACCTGAATACTAGAGAAGGGAGATAGATGGAGGAATTCGAAATCATTGATTGGTGGCGGTACCGGACGCTCAAAGGGAATGTTGTGTGCCTCGCTAGAACCCTTCCACGAGAAAACTGTACAATCCCCGGTGATTGCACCACCAGGTAAACATAAGAAGCTTGTGAGGCTTATTACCAGAGAGAGTGACTACTCGTTTCCCTGCCAGAATCCATAAAGCATTCGGAGGAGACGGCGGAGTTGCCCCACGCTGATGTTTACTAAACCTACGGTTGGCTTTAGAAACTCCATATTCTGATGGCAAAAGATAAAATAATTATTTTTTATGTAGCTACCTAAATTATTCATAACAGTCTTACTTTCCGTCACTATGTGGTCATTTGCATTCATAGGGTTGCTATATGTGGTCACTCGAGTGATTGCCTGAGATACGGTAGAACAGGGGTTAGACGGAGACAGGGTTATAGCCTATGGAGAGGAAGCCACCTCTGAATCGTATCTAGTGTATGACGACATAATTCATAACCTCTCGCGTGCTCGCACGCCATGACCATGTAAACCTTCGTCTGACTCGTATCCACCGCATGACATGTTGAAGACGGCAGTTCTATTGGATTCCACTCGTTATATACTCCCTCTTGGCGTCCACACATGTAACCTGGAGGAGCAGGAAAACGGATCTTGGAGGGAGGCGGAGGCGGAGGCGGAGGCGGAGGCGGAACAAGAAGGAGCAGCAGCAGTGTAGATGTGTCAGCGCATGCCTACTTGGGACATCGACGTCCCACCTCCCTTCCCCTCTTCCACCCTCCCCCTCCATCATTACCGTCCCTCCGGCTCTCCCGTCGGCTCCTTGTCTGTTCTCTCTCTCTCTAAGAGCTCATGTATGGTTATGTATTTAGGCACATCAGGTCGCAGTATGAGGTGGCGGAGCTCACGTGGGAGAACGGCCAGCTCGCGCTGCACGGCCTCGTGCGGCCTCGCACCGGCAAGCCCGCTCCTAAAAGCCCGTCAACCTCCGTAGTCGCCGTCCCCTCCACCGCCTGGAACAAGCACCGCCCCAGCGGCACGCTCGAGTCGGTGTTGAACCAGGCCACCGGCGCCGCGCCGAGGAGCACCGACTTGGAGGACTGGCTCGGCGGGCTTGGCAGCTCGGCCTCGGTGGCGATCGACGCTCTCGTCCCGTGCCGGGACGACGTAGCCGTCGACGGGAGGAAGCGTGCGCTGGTGGCGGGGGTGTGCTCGAGCCAGGGGAGCGCGGCGGGCTCCCTGGCCGGGCGCGTCGACAGCACCACACTGGTGACGCTCGACACGTGGAGGGAGGACGATTTTGGCCTGACTGCCACCACCACCACCACTGCCACGGTTACCAATTCCGCCTCGCCGGAAACGGAGAACACAAGCTCGAGCAAAAGGAAGGCGCCGGCTTTGGACGACCACGTATCCATCAGCCACACGAGCTCCCAAACGAAGGTTATTCCCATGCACAAACCCATGCCATACAACGACGACTATTCCGATCAAAATCTTTCTTCTTCGTTGCAATCACCTGATTTCTTTTCCTTTGACATCTTCTGGCTTCTCCGGACATCGGATCACAAAGCATGATAGTTTGTCGGACGAAGGAGATAAGGGGAGCAGAAGAGAGGGGAAGAAGCCTTCTGCCTCCACCCAAAAAAGCAGAGCCGCAGCCGTCCATAACCAGTCCGAACGTGTAAGTACAAATGGATGATGATGATGATGACTGCTATCTGTAACATTAATCACTGTTAGGAATCACAAGCTACCTGCGCAACACTGGAGAGCTCAATTGAGTCTTTTGGGCTTATTTATCTTCCCCTTTAATTCATTCAATTCATTTCCATTATGCTATGCATAGATTATATTCAATCATTAATATCAAATTTCTTGTTTTTTTTAGGTTTATGACAGAAGTGTGGCAAAACAAATGCTATAGTATGTTGATTATGTGGACTTGAATCTATTGGTTTGATATAAATTAGCATCACAGCTTAAAAAATAGATATCACATGGATTCTCTCTTTTTATATGATTTAAATAATAAAATTAGTTATATTTTATAATAGGAGGGTTAAAATAATAATGGATATCAAGAATCATGTATCGGATATCTTTAAGATTAATAAAAAAAATGTATAATATAATCGTGAGATCAATAATAGAAAGAACGTGAGTATATATATATATATATATATATATATATATAGGGATGAGATGAAAGTAATTTTGGATAGCGTTAGATTATATCATAATTTATAATTGGATAAAATATATAATAGAACTAATTAGATTCTGATGACGGTCAATAGAAAAGAAATTCATATTATAATAAGATTTCTTAAGAGATGTTGTTGATAGAAGGAACTCTCATAATAATTTACTTTAGATTCTCTGCTCTTAGGACCTCTAGGAACTAAACGAAGTATATCATAGAGGATGCAATTGAGAGATTACGGTTTCTCTCTCAACTAAAAGTGGTCCTATGAAAATATAGGAAAAGAGAAGTGTCTAGTTCACTGTGATATTCGGATCCGGAGGACAGTGCCTTTGTAGATCACATAGAGATCTTTTTTAGATGATATCGAAAGGTACGTATCATAAATCTGATCTAATGTTATTTGATTTTAATCTTGACATAAATTTTTTTTCACATTACATATACCATATCACATATTTTATGCTTATACTTAAACTCATCTTAAGAATTTTGCATTCTAATGATTAACAAGAAATTAAGGCGGTTGTGACTATAGATGCTCATAGATAAGTACAATTATCGACACATATAAGAAAAAGGACCATTTGATGGATGTGAGATATCTTCACTTTGTAGGAGGAAATGGTTATTGTCGGTTTGGTGTTTGATAATTATGCTTGTTGTATTTTTTTTTCTTTCTTTTTCAAGTGAAAAATGATATTATTGTTTACTTACAGAAAAGGAGAGACAAGATCAACCAAAGGATGAAGACCTTACAGAAAATGGTTCCCAACTCGAGCAAGGTATATAAATTCTTTATACTTCAATCATATCGAGAAGAACATCGTCTGTGTCTCAAAAACAAACTCTCTTACCTCCGTATATTAATCCTTCATAGATTCTGTATTGATAAGAATTTCGTGCGGGTTTCTTTTTATTCGGCTAGTTTTTTTTTCTCAAAATAAAAAATATATTACTTTAATAAATGAGTATAGCATAGTTGACCAGTCAATTGACTCCTCCATTTCCTTCTCTATATACATGATTTATATACATGTCTCAAGATTGTTCGACGAAAATTAAATGTCATGATTTATATCAAAGTAATTAATTCTCAATAATATTATGAGACTAATCCTTTGCTATCTTCCCCGGTGGAAAAAGACTGATAAGGCGTCGATGCTGGACGAGGTGATCGAGTACCTGAAGCAGCGACAAGCTCACGTCCATATGATACTAATTGGAACTCAAATTATGTGATGGCAGCCCTCCTACAGACTCAACTTAATACCGTCAAGTACTTGGCTCCTTACAATACTTGGCTCTCACCCGTCCAAATATCTCATTTGTAGTTAATAAACTATCTCAATACATGTATCAGCCTTTTACTATGCATTGGTCTACGGTTAAACGAATTTTACGGTATCTTAAAGGGACCCTCAATCATGGTCTTTTTCTCCGTAAACACACTCCACTTCATCTTCATGTCTTTGCTGATGCTGATTGGGTGAGAAAATTTGATGATAGAACCTCTACGTCGGGTATGTTGTCTTTCTTAGGTCTAATCCTATCAGTTGGAGTTCTAAGAAGCAAAAGACAGTCGCTCAATCTACAATTGAAGCTAAATATCGTGTCATCGCTACCACTATTGCTGAATTCAATTGGGTTACAAATCTTCTCAAGGAACTCAAAATTAGCTCTACCCTTACTCCTACAATATATTGTGACAATGTTGGAGCTATCTACCTCTGCATCAATCCAGTATTCCACTCACACACGAAACACATTGCTATCGACTTTCGCTTCGTGCGAGATCAAATTGTCAGACGTCAACTTAGAGTCTCTCATATTCATACGGCTGATCAACTAGCAGACTCACTCATGAAGCCTCTAGCCCGTAAATTATATTTGTTGCATGGGTCCAAGATCGGTATCCTTGATATGAGCTCGTTCTTGCGGGGGTATAATAACAGAAAAATTTCCTTAACTACATAACAGATGAGATTTCCTCTCTTTCTCATGTATAAATAGACCATATGATACTAGTATCATTGGAATATGATTTTTACCTATCTTTCTTGCAACGACCGATAAGCTTGGAGTACAGTAGGATGGCTGCTTGGATCCAACCGCTGCTTCAGCATAAGCCATCGACCGATCCCAAGTCGTTGATGATCGTGGAATTCCGTACTGCTCGAAGCACATACATATATCGAGTACTACTGCCGTCAACATCATCATACATATATATATAT